>CAIGRN010161423.1:0-25904 GCA_903798345.1 Fraxinus anomala | reverse complement strand
AAGTCAAAAGGAATCGAAAGTAGTAGAACTATTGGAGAGAAAAATACAGTCTTGAGAAATACACTCAATACTGAAAGTAATGAAATTACTGGAAGTAGTACAAAAGAGTATTTTCAAGCTCAGTGCTCTAAAGAGCAAAAGGGAATTCAAATCCCAAAAGAAAATGTTGACAATAGCAAGACTATTGAAAACAATACAGAAGAGAATTTGAAAACTCAGTGTTCGAAAGAACAAAAGGGTAATCCAAGCCCGCAAACATGGTACGAAAAATGTTCTTAAGAGCAAGAGAGCATTCAACGCTCAGAAGATATCAAGGGTATTAAAACCCAAGATGATAAAGAAGTTCCAATTATTTGTCCACCTCTTGTTGGAATTAACAATTTACCTGCAGGAACAAAATTCTATGTGATCTTTGAAGATCCAGATATGAGATTTTATTCACAGTGGAAACAAGTAGAACTACTTGTTAAAAACAAACCATATAAACATAAAAGTTTCAAAACTTTGCTTGAAACCCAACAAGCCTTCAACCAATTTCATGAAGCTAAAGGTGAAACACCTTCTTCATACAACCACCTTACTGACAATATCCAGCTCAGACAAAGATATAGTCAAGAATATAATCCAAGAGCCAGACCAAGGATGCCACTCTTTGTGCCTCCATACCCAAATCAAAGATTAAGAATGATATCTTTTAAAGATATGATTCAAACCAATCCAAAAACAGAAAATCTTCTAAGTAGATTTAGATCTATTGGAAAAAATTTCAAAGAACAGGAAAAACCAACATTGCATGGTATTTCTTTACAGGATTTTCTTCAATGTGAAGAAGAAGCAAGAACAGTTGGAGACTCAGACCCAAGTCAAACATACTTTGGGGACTTTTGAAAAAAGATTTGGACAGTTTGTTTTCTGCAAAGGATCCGAACCTACCATTGATCATACAGTATTTCACTGCGGACTTATCAAAATGATAATCTTAAGTGATATAAGGCAAGAAATCAAATTACTTGATGAGAAACTTTTAAAATCTCTTAAAGATTTTAAAAAGATTGTTATTAAAGACCCAGATCTTCTTATGGTTCTGAAGATCAACATCACTATTCCATTTTGGAATAATGAAGGACTTCTAATCAAAGGATATCATCATATTCAAATCAAGACGATGAACCAGATCACTTTAAATAAACCCACTACGGCAAAAATGGAGTGTGTAAATGAACAATTCTCAATGAATAGAGAAATTTGTCAAAGACTGTTAACTGGATTAAGAACTTTTAACAGTGAATCCAAAATCAAACTAAATCATTCATCAAATTTTGTTTTGATGATTAGCAAGACAGGATCTACCATTGATATGAAAGGAATCAAAGCTCTCTACAGTTTTGAAATTTTTTTTTTATAATTTACCAAATACTCCTTCAGATTACAAAGGAGAATTGTGTAAATCTTTAAGACAGAGTATTGGAAGAGACCATTATTGTCAATGGTGTGAAGTCAAAGAAGAGTCAGAGTCTAGTGGAAGTACTACGGCCAGCTGTACAAATCAATCAGAGTAAAAGCATTTGCTTTTACAGAAGAAGATGTGACAAAAGAAGAGCATCTACTTTTATAAAGAAAAAAGACAAAGTTGTCAAATCCCTTTATCACTACTTTTGCTTTTGTAAAAGAAAAATTGTGGATCAATGACAAATGGACGACAGAAATTTGAAGGGATTAAAAATTTCATCTATAAAAGGCTGCAGACTTGCAGAGTAGAGGGAGGAGAAATTTTCTTAGAAAANTCCATACTGGATCTAAGTACTTGTAATTAAATAAAGTTTAAGAGAGTTTTTGCTCTTAAACCTTTTTCAATAAAATTTCATGTTTTCATACTTCTATCTTCTTATGAATAACCATGTACGGATCTATACGGATCAAGGATAAGGGAGTACCGTTAGGCTGTGGCCGCAAGGGAAACATATCCATCAGATCCACGATAGTGAGGCAGGGTCAACATAATAGACAGAAGCGAAAGGAAACAACCTCAATCTACATATACAGTAAGAAGGTTTATTTGCTTAAAGCATCTTATTTCTTTATTTTATTATTTGTATGCCAGTAGGACTCCATTGCCATGAATAATTTTGAAATACACTTCCGCTTGCAAAATCTTGCACTTCAAGCTCTCGGAGGGACGGAGTGTGGGTTACTAAGAACTTCCATGAAAGGTGGCGATTTGTGAGAAATTGCTCCCTTAATGACTTCTGTAACTTTGTGATTTTCATAAAAAGTACCTGATTATGTATTTGTTATAGAACATTCATATCCTATGCATAAGAACATAGAAAATTTATTTCTTTAAGTAACGATAGAAAAGGAGAAGAAGCATATTTATATAAGACAGCCAAGAGTTTGGAGGAAGTATATTTTGTTGATTGTACAGGACAGCATCCTGAAGAAGCTTACACACTGTTAGCTTTATAAGATATAAAACTTCTTGTGTATTGCTTTTTTTTTTTTTTTTTTTCTACTTTATTTTCTAACTGCATGATTAAATTTATGGCTCGAAACTTGTACAACAAAGCATTGTTCTGAAATATCTGAATATCTCTGTGAAGAAGTGGCAAACAAGTTCATCAAGTAGCTTCAATCTCCTTGTTCTTTAAAATTAAGCCTTTGTACCAACTCATAAATTTTGCTATAAACTCTGCAGAAGAAATAAAGAGAGTGAATCCCATATCATAGTTAGAGGCATATTTGTTAAGTAAATATGACTTGCATTTCATAAGAGCATGTATGAGTGCATTTTTTTTGACTAGCTAGATGAATGTAATGCTGAATTATTTTTTCATTTGCGCATTTCAGTTATGGTAATTGGTATTCTTGAATAAATAGAATGAAGGCCTCCTTTTCTGAATTGAATAAAAAGGAATATGTCCTTCTTGCTGAAAACTAAACCACCAATAGAATGTGCCAAGTAACTTGATTCCTTAAAATGTCGAGGTATGAAATGCTCAAACACCCTCTTTTTGTTTTGGAATGACAAATAGTAAATAATAAAAATTTACCTAGAAAAACTAATGCAAATTCTCACTCTTGATTCTACAGATGCAAACATTTGAAAAAATTCGTAGACTTATCACAATAGTATCTAAACTAAATGGACATTTATATAAGCATATTTTAGTGCTGTTAGGTGGTTCTTGAATTCTCACTCTCTTTCAAAAGTTCCTCTTTCATCTATATGATCTCTCAGTCTTCAAATATTAGCAACACACGTCTACATCAGTACTAATTCTTTAGTCACGACCTTCTTTTGCTTAAACATAAAACCATAGTGCAGTATCCTGGAATCCACAGAAAATTCTTCAAATTTCACCATTTGAACATTGATTTTGGACAAATAACCTTGTCCCGGTAGGTTTTGTTCCACCTAAGCAGAATGGTTGTCAAATTTCTTTGAGTTTTGTATATGTTTTCTGGGAACTTTTACTTTGCTTGTCTGTCATGAATTGATTTTCTGCAAATCTTTTGTTCCCTATTGTGAAGTAAACAAGTTGTATTTACTAAGCCAAGATGCTGCCTTCTAGCTTAAGAGGTGGCGAAGCAGCAGAGTCCTAAAGATCTAGATAGAAATAATAATGACAGAGGTCAGGATATTTTGATGTTTAGATTCAGTTATGTAAACTGGATAATAAAGAGAACCCACGAGAAATTCCTGTCTTTGCATGTGCATGTTTTCTTTTGGTTGAACCTTAGTTGATTTATGAAAGTAGTATTGTTTTCATATTATAGACTGCATTATTAATGTTTCTCTTACCTTCAATCCTCATGAATTGATGGACATCCTTTCTTGGATCATGTTGTCTTTTAGCGAGTTCCTCTCGTTGATTCTGTGCGGAGGCCATAAGTTGCTTACTCCCATGATGTCTCTGGGTAAAGAAAGTTCGTAAAGCCATTCATGCTATGTTGTTTACTTGTTTTGATTGCTAACAAGTACATTATGGAAAAGTCAAAAGAAATAATTGATTAATTGGAGTTTATACCTGGTACTCATCATATAAATTGTCAAATTTTGGCTGTAAGTGGTAGTCGAGATTCTTTTTCAGTTCTTCTGCTAGGGTCTGCATGGACAGAGTTAGTAGAAATTTAATATTTGAGAGGAGGCATAAGGACTAAGATGTTCTTACTTTGAATATGAACTTGGGATCTACTTTGTGCTCTATTAGATTTTGAAGTTCTCCACGGATATTATAAAGCCTGTGGAAGCAAATAGGCCCTTAATATTAGATCTGAGTGAAGCCAAATCTGACTCAGCAGTTAATATATATACAAAGAGGAGCACTGAAATTTTGAAGTCTAAAAAATATTTTTTGACATTTATATTTACAGTGCTTAGGAATTGAAACTTACTGCTTAGGACTTTGCTCTTCTATTATGTTTTTTGCCAGTTTTGCAATTTTATCTTCCCATCCGGTCTTGATATCCTGATCTTCCTCCAAGGATGGACTGTGACCACATCATTGTACAAATGAGTAGGAATAAGAAAAGTTTTGGTGAAATATTAAATCTACTGGACTGGTTGTTGAAAAATCTATATACTACTTGAAGTTCCAGGTAGCTTCAAATGAGCGTATGGCTTGTCTTAGGTTATTCTTGGAGCTGTTAGCAATCTTAACGGCCAACTGATGGGGTAGCTGTATGCCTTCTTGTTTTGCTATAAATTCCAAAACTTCAATAATCTGTAAATGACAGAAGAAATGCAGACACAAACAGAGAGAGAGAGAGAGAGTGACTTAATTTCAACCAAGTCAAGGGTATCAGTGAGGTGCTGAACTAGAGATTCTAAACAAAATATGAGATGTTTACCTCTTCATTAGAAGGTTCGAGAAGTTGAACAACGGTGCAAAGTGACTTTACAGGCAGTAGTTTTGAGATGTCACTGCAGCAAAAGAATACCTTATTACACCCTTTAAATCTCTCTAATACCCACTTGATATATGTCAGGGTATCTGTAGATAGCTTGTCTGCCTCATATAGAATGATTGCTGCATGGATCAATAAATAAATATGACATTTAGGTCAAATAAATTTGTCTGTAATTTGAGGTAAATAAGTAGTTGCTCACAAAAAAGATACCTTTATAGTTCTCTTGATTGCACTGAAAAGCTTTATCAGACTCACTACTTTTCTCCTTGATTAGTTCGACAATGATATGTTTTTCATAACCTTTCAATTCAGAGAGATTGACTTCAATGTGTCGTGTTGATACCATCAAATTTACTAAGATGCTGCCTACTTCTTCTCCCTGCATTTATGTATTATTATTTAGGGTCAAACTCTGGTCAATATTTCTACACATTTAGAGAAATTGATTAGTGCTGATATGAATTTTATGTGTTCTTTTCTTCTCTTTAATGTGGAACTTAGATCAATATTCTGATTTTGCATAAAAAATATGGAAATTAAAAGTTTTGTTATATGTTAAAACTATTTATATTCTCCATTGTATTGCATTCTAGATCAGTGATATGAAGTAATCATGCAGTAGGTTGGTCCCCTTGAAAACCTATACCCTATGTATTATGCATAATATTTTCATTCTTTCTTGATATACTTTACAAGTATGATATTTTCCCTTGGTCAACAGTTGAGCAAACACTATTTTACAATCAATATATTAGTTTTAAGAGTGATGGATGTACTTGCAGTAATTTGGCAAGATCCACGCATTGAACCAAGAAAATGTAAAGGGTTTACCTTCAAGTTGAATTCCTTACATTCTTCTCTTGCCTGTAGATGATAAATAAAAGCTATCAAAATATTCAAATATGAAATATATCTATGCCTGAAAGGGATTTCCAGGACATCAATCTTGGATTAGAAATATTTAACTTGTTATGATATACCAATATATATGTGCATATAGTCTTTGTAATTTAAGACTTGAGGTAATCAAGACTCAAGAATGCTAATTTCATCCGCTGCTGAAGATATATATTTAATAGATCGATTGTACCTGTACTTTGTCGGCTCCAAAGGCTTCTTTAAACGCAGCCTGGATCATGGTTCTCTTTCCTACCCCTGGGTGTCCTTCAAATATGAAGTGACCATATTCTTCTGCTTTACATTGCCAATTTCTCATGATCGTCTGCAGCCAGAGTGCTTTTTCCCGATTGCATAGAAAGTCTTGCAGGTTAGAAGGCCGATGTTTGTCTGCCCATACATATTTTCCCTCATTTTCTATCGTATTTGTATCCTTTTTATTTACGAAATCCATTTCAGCTTGAGTAGCCTGAGCTACTGCTGAAGGTGGGAGTAAAATTGGTGTATGTGCAGGTAAGAGTACATGTGGTAATGGTATTGGATCTGGCAAGGACAGTGCTCGTGGAGGAATTTGTTGTGGTGGCGAATATGGTAATGATACTGTATTTGATAGAGTCGGCATAGGTGATTTTTCTGAATCTCTCTCCCTCAATGACTTCTCCTTATTTGATGAAGTGATTTTATCATCTTTGCTGTTGATGGAATGAAAGGTAACTCTTTTCCTATCAGAGTCTGATTCATCTTTTGCTGTTTTGGTTCTAATTTTTGTAATCGTCGTGCCTGTTTCTCTGATTTTTGCTGCACGAATGTCTTGGGAACTCTTGGTCGAAAAAGAACCAGATGATGATGATGATGTTTTATCGGACTTTCTGGAGGTAAAGCAAGACGAACCCCATTCTTGCACCTTGACGGCAAAACTGGATTTGGAACCAGTACTGATGAAACTGGTTGCATTACTCTCTCTTCCAGGACTTGACCCTGAGTATTTTTCTCTATTGATTACCAGGGAAAAGTCTGTTAGTCCCTTGTAATAAGGACTGCTGGTAGAATATCTTGCCTCTAGACTTTTATTGAACTCTTCGAGTTTCTGCGCAGTTAGGTTTGAATTCTTCTTTATTCCAATGTAGTCACCGAGTTTCTTTTGCCAGGCAGTGATTGGTGAGCCGGCTGAACGAGAAGAGCGCATGGACTTGGTTGAAGAAGGTATATAAGAGTTGGAGGGAGAGGGAGGACTGTTGATGTCGGGTGCTGATTTTGAACGTGGGATCGAGGGACTCGTCATTGACGAGCTGAGATTGAAATTGATTCCTGGTTTAGGTAGGAGATGAAATTTCCAAGTTTGAATTGTACCATAAAAACAATGAACTTCGGATATCCATAGGAAGAAAATGATGCATTAGGATTGATGAATACAATGTTTATGTGGAAGCAGTCTGTTTTCACTGATCAAATGGTAATGGGCTGTAATTATACTATTCACATATTCTCTTGGTCGGTCGAGATGATTTTTCTTTTATTTTAGGGATATATTGGATATTTATTTTCCTATATTAGGTGATCCTAGTTTCTTACACTATAAAGGAGACTGAGGATGCCGTTTTTCTTCAAATTAAACATTGAGGGTGAATTACTATAAATATTCGTCTATGTGGAACCCAAAAAATCTTGTAATATTTTTCTTTTTTATAATGAAAAATTTACAATGACGGATAGACACAACTCTCACGTGGTTAAAGACAACTTGTAGTGTTAGTGACGCATCATCGTAATAAGGGGTCAAAACTCTGCGGAGGTCATAAAAATCCTTCAACACTTGTGTATAATGTTTGTACTTTCATAAACTGTCTCTCTAATGAAATTTTGAGTGTCATTACGTCTATTCTGATTATTCTCTTTTTATTCTTACCCTCTCATTCGTCCTTGTCTTAAGTTTTTGACGATCTCCCATGTCATGTCCAAGATCCTTATGAGAGTAACATATTTCTTGTTGTCTTGGTCTCAAATCAACTAGCCCTAATCTTGGGCTGCTTTTGTTCTTTTGTACTCCATTTCTCCATTAAGAGGTTAGACTTGAGGAATTAGGGGATGGAGGACTGAATGAAGTTAGAATGTAATAATCGAGTTGTTTAAAATGTAAATTAAATATTTTTATAATTCTCTTTGGAATCTATTTTAAAAATGGATCATTGTTTTCTTCTAAAACCGTGAATATTTAGGTTAAATGTCGTTTGCATTTGTTTATATATGCATTTATTAAGGAATATTGTATGTTCTTTAATTCCCTAAACTAAATAAAACAATTACACGTAGTATTTATGTGGAGAAAAACAAATGAAAGCTAAAATACAGTTCATTCTCCACATAAATTGATCAGTGAAATAATTTCGGCGTCCAATTAAATTTTGTCCTAAATCAACATTCAAAACTCCTTATATTAAAATAATTCTTTTAATACATTAAAGTATTTCCAAAAATTTCAGTAGAGGTAGAAAAATAATTCTTTCGGTATCATGAAAATTTAGCTGAAGGTGACTTAATTAATTAGTGACACAATACTAACAGATTCTTTTTAAATAAAAAATACATTTTATCGTGGATTATACAATACAAATTCCCTTTCATCGATATATATTAAGAATAATCTCAGATGTTGTATTTATCATATACATCACCCTTAAATAACAAGGTGGACGCCAGCTGAGCGTTCGACATTGAAGAGGCCGGAGCTTAGAAAGGCTGATCATGTCATGCATCGATATGCTTGAACTGAGGTTGTTGTAAGCCGAGACTAGGGCCGCGCCAAATCAGGATAATTTGTCGATATCCCGACCAAAATCACCAGGTTGGGAAGAGGCTTACTTTCATGCTAGGAAAATCAAGCTGAAGCAATGATCATCTTTGCAACAGAGTCAGGTCGGAGAACACGCAATGTCAATTGTGTAGCCAATTATCAGCATTATAGACAAGATACCTTTGGCTCAAAGACCTGACTATAGGGGTATCAGTACCATCAAACCATTGGAAGCAACTTAAGTGGCCCTCGGGGTGGATTTAGGATCGGACTAAAAAAAATTTTGTGAGTCGGGCTAATATGTATTAAAAAAAAAAAAATTACCCATAAAATATTCAAATGGGCTGGGAGTGGACTGGGCTGAAGCCCAGCACTGTCCCCACTAAATCCGCCCAATCCATGCTTGTCACACTTGATTGAAGTGAGAAGTGGTGTTGGCTCGTCGAACGCCGGTTCATGTTGATGTTTAAAACGGTAAGCAAGGCACACATTGATCTAAACAACATATATCAGCTCAATCAAATTCCTACATTTCAACTTAAGCATTGAAGAGTTTATGACCGTTGCATTCCCTTCTTCTCCTCCTCTTTCCAAACCAAATTTAAAATTAATTCGAAGTTGATCAAAAGGTGCCACGTTATTTTCTGCCATCAACACCACACAAAAATTTCATCAATATATTTAAAGAATAAAGAAACCTTATTTTTTTTTTAACATATCTTGTTCGGATTTTCAACTAAAGTGTTATGGATCCATTAAAAGCTTTAAGCTTGACCTCCATACTCTCATTATCTTTCATCATAAGGAAACCCACACATGATCTAGCGTCGTTGGTTATTCAAATGACTTCGTAAACTCTGAGTGATATCAATCAGTGCAAAAATTTAGTTGTGAATTTTATTCCTCTATTAGATGATATTATTGCAAGTAATAAAACGATGAATAGAGCGTCGAATTCACGTGGAGTGATTACTCCTTATTAATTTTAATTAATATTAGCTCTAATTGAAGAGTACACAATTATTGGTTTGATTGTATCTAATTATCAACTAAAAATAAGTATTTAAAAACAAGCAAACAAATCCTGTAATTTAAACAAGTCACAAAAGACGCTAGGATCTTGAATATGTCGTTGTTCGCATACTTGAATCTTCAATTATATGTTAATAGCCAATTATTGTTTTATATTGACAATCAATATTCCTTATGTTCTGAATATTTCTCTTGAGATAAATTCTAAAAAAGTGAGGCTCCAACAAGGTTATAATAAACTCATATACTTTAAAAAAATTTTTTTAGTCATGTAGCATTTGGATTTTGGCATCCATGAACAACCTGTCGATTTTAGAGCCATAAACTCGTATACTTTCAATTTTTTTAGTCATATGGGTGTTATTTTGGAACCGTGTTCTTTTCTTATTGACATAGAATGGTTTTCTTTTGTCCAGCATATGACTGGAAACAAAACACGGTTATCTCTCGTGATAGGTTTAGCATTTAACTGGCATTCATCATTGGAGCACATCATGCTTTGATTCCATAAAAGTGATTCATAATGGGTCGTGTCATTAACTAAATTTCTTTTGAAATTTTAACATTACTCAGATTGGAATTTACCTAGAAATGAATCACGATCATGATAAAAAAAAAAAAAGGGACGAAATCCCCCGATATATACTGATATATCTATATTTATTGCTTTTTAAATTTGTCCATACAAATATAATTGAGTGAGTCAATTAGCATATATTAAAGTGATAAATTAAAAGGATGTCTGTCAACTTCTCTACTTTCTAATATTCACCAGCATAATTTGTAGTCATCAGTCTCTATCCAACTTCTATCCTCCTCCAATCAACAATTTTCATCTGCAAATATAAAACAAATTGATTATTTAAGCGACATGGGATTTACCCCATTAATAATTCAACTCAATATTGCAATTCCATATACAGGAGCGCTTCTTTTTCACAAATAATTGATTTTTTGACCGTTGAAATGGGCCTCACCTCTGCCACACCTTACACGCCCGCGACAATTAACAAGTCAAATGGGATTGCACTTTGGCAACGGCCAGTTTTGCCATTCATTGCTGGGCAAGTATAAAATCATTTAGGGACAACCTTCTCATTTTGTTAGAAATGTGAAGGGTAAAATAGTCACATATCTAATATGCCCTCCTGTCCTAATACACCTAGTCAAATGGCCACTCCATTATATCAATTATTTTATTATGAAAATTCTAACCAATCTATCAAAATCTGATAGAATCACGATTAAAAGTGCTCCGAGATAGATAGAGGCTTGATATTACGGTAACTAGTTTAAACCGCAATTAGCCTGGTATGTTTTATTTCATTTCAGTTTGTCGATCTGAACATTAAAGTTTCATATGACTTTTGCGTGATTTGAGGTTGGGTGACAACCATTTAACATCCAACTATAAGTCGCGTAAAAATCGCATGCAGTTTTAACCTCGAAATTGACGGTTTGTATTAACTAGGGATTCAAATTCAGATATCCAAGTAGGTTGGGACCCGAACCTCACTTTTAGTTGTATCTGTGAAACTTGAACTGTGGTTAACCGAAGACATGGTTAAGCTGCAACTGTGAGACTGCATTTTATGTACTTTTTTCATGCCCATATTGAGTAACTATACATATATCTTTAAAGTTTGAAACTAACTTATTATCTGATCTACTATTCTGTAGTAAAGCTGCAACTTACTATTCAGATCATTCTTCTGCTGTCTATACCAGTCAAAATAAAGCTTAATTCCCAACTTCAATCATTTATTAGT
This sequence comes from Fraxinus anomala, assembly GCA_903798345.1. Lineage (NCBI taxonomy): Eukaryota > Viridiplantae > Streptophyta > Magnoliopsida > Lamiales > Oleaceae > Fraxinus > Fraxinus anomala. Next base: position 14,504 of record CAIGRN010161423.1, on the reverse strand, counting down.
TGTTATTCTCCACACTGTTTTAGATCGCTAATACTAAAAAAAGTGCTATATTATAATAAAAGACTCCTACTTGTATACATACCTAATAGCTATTAGTTGGTGGAATTGCTGCATACTGCTTGTCCACAACTTCGATAAGCTTGTTAGCTATCGCACTCGCGTATACAATCGAACCTTCACAGATCTGCACAATGACATTAAATCGTACCAAAATTTTATTAACATATTGATCATATTATAAATTGAGATCATCAAAGAAGATGAAAGAATTTACTAAAGCTACCTTAGAGTTGAACAAAAAGCTATAGTAATCCCCAATTAGGCCTCCAGCAACATGGTGAAGATCAAGCTGAAGCTCCTCAAGAACCTTTGATACAAAGAGTAAGCAATTGATTCTCTTCTGTTGAACAAGCTTGACAGTAACTTCATCGTCCACAATGCGCACATCCACCTCGGTGTTCTTCGATTTCCTGTGGAGCCATGAGCTTCTTAAGGACGAGCCATTATAAGGCTGTCCCATATCATCTAAAGACTTTGTGTCAATATTCCCCTCCATGGTATCATCTTCTCTTTTGGTCCTTTTCAGCCTCTCCTTAATGCATCTCTTCTTCTCCACCAGCACTTTTAGCTCATTCAACGTCCTCTTAAGCTCATTTATGTAGTCAATAGCATCTCCAACGATCGAGGCCCTATCATTCTTAGGTTGTTCTCACAAAAGTGTCAAAATGTTAAAACCACTTGCACAAAGTAAATGAACAAAATATACTACTAGAAATTTAACTTTTAGCAGTGAAAATTTCTTGAAAACTCTGGAGTGCCCTTTTTGGATCCATCTCTAAAAGTGAAATATCTTGATATTTGGCAAATGTGTATACATACTAGATCATATGTATGTAAAAAAGACAGAACTTCAACTACTATAAGAGTTCTATATATGAAGAAAGCATTTACCTTGGTGGGGTTGGGAACCAAGCTCCTCAAAGCCTTGAATTTGTCATTGAGAAGAACTCTCCTACCCCTTTCAGTAGCAAAATGTTTAGTATCCTTTCCATTCCTATTTTTACCAATACAATCCATATCACCAGTAAAGGCAAAAACCCCATTATCAAAGTGCCTCCCATCACCACCATTCACATCTCTCTCATCCACCACCCCAGGGAACAAGGATCCACTAGTCATTGACCCTCCCATTGCATAACCTCCATGGGGTAAAGAGTGAAACAACTCCCTCAGCAAAGGGGGCTGTGGTGGAAGATTCAAAGGCAATAGAGGATCATACACAACACTTGCCGAGGCTGATGCGCCATCGACTGGATTAAGATCACCTAAGAGGCCAAGGGAAGCCAAGAAATTGGGAGATTTATGGGCTGAGTTTGAAAAGGAAATAGATGAATTAGGCAGCAAAGAGGCTGTGGATGGTGAGCATCTAGGCAAAGGAAACATATTGAGCAAATCAGGTGTAGTGGGATATGGAGTTTCTGGTAATGAATACTGATTCATATTTCCATTAAAATTACTCATTTCTTGCCAGTTTGAATCATGCAAAATTTCCTGCATCAAATGAGTCTCCCCTTGCTGCATAATTTGCTGTTGAAGCTCCATCTCCAAGACTGCAGCAGCAACATCTTGTTGAGTGGGGTGATTTTGATGGTAATTTGAGTGTTCCTCCATAGAAAAACTTGGGTTGCTGCAATTTGGTATATGAGTTTGTGAAAAACCATCCTCTGCTTGAATCAAACCTTCTTGCTGCTGCATATTGCTGTGATCAAAACAGCCACTTTCTTCATACATGTTTTTGAGATTCGCCAGATTAAAACTGTTTTATTGTCTCCTGTATTTGGGGTCCTTGTCCCTGTGTTTGAACCTTCAAGAAACAAACAAAAAACTGTAAGAAAAACAGTACAAGGACTTGTAAATATACAAAAAGAGCATCTGAAAAACCCTAACTTTGGTATCAAGAAAAGCTACAAGGTGGGCTTCTCCAAGAAAATTTCAATTCTGCTTCAAATTAAGAAATAGCAGAAGATATATGAAACCCACAAAAAAAAAAAAAATGTGATTATGGAAAAATAAAATTATAATTCCATGAAAATCAAAAAGCTTTGAGTAGTAAAGATTGGTGGGATGGAAAATAAGAGAAGATGGTATTGGTAGCAAATAAAGGAATAGTTGGCTGGTTTGTTTGGGGTTAGGGGGAAGTGAAATATAAGCATGTTTTGTGTTTGGCTAAGCTTATAAGTTTCTTATAAGTACTTTTTTGAGAAGTATCATACTGATCAAGAAAATTACTTCTATGCAAGCTTAGACAAACTCTATTGGCAAAGTTTGGAAGTTGGTTATTGAAATTCCATGTACTGGGCCCAGTCATGATCTTCGTATTTTCTGAACACTGGTCAGTACAATACTGCACCTTAATTTTGCATTGACCAATTACTCTCGTCTACCATTTCCCTTTCAATTTTCACCTCTAACCTCCACCCCACCCTCCAAACTAAAAGTAGTAATATTAGTATACAAAATGATTATTAATATTTAAAAGAGTATAAGCACGTGTAATTTCATTATTAGTATTAGCAAAAATATAAATAATATTCGTATTGGAGACGTGGTTGTCTCTCATTATTAGAATTTGTTGTCAATTAAATTTTGCATTGAAAGAGTTGGCATATCAAGATCAAGTTCGATCTAAAAAATTGATGTATTCGGTCTTAGTATGAAAAAAAAATGAATCTAAAAAATTGATGTATTCGGTCTTAGTATGGAAAAAAAGACGTGACGCAGTGAAGAAAACCCATCAAAGACGTTAGCAACATGGGGTTCGACCAAAGTCCAATTTGAATGGGCACAGATTTGCTACTCTTAATTAGTGCAAGAATTCCTATATTTAGCCCGTGTTCGAGCACCATTATATAAGAATTCATTTTTTTAAACTCGTTTCTAATCACAGTTCTTCTAATAAAATAATTTTGTACGTAAATTTAAATTTTTTTCTACCTTTTAACCACACTCCAAAAATCACTTACAAGTTACAAAGCTCATTCTTTAAAAAAAAAAAAAAAAGGCTCAAACACACCCTTTTTCAATTAGCACGAGATTTTGTAAGACATACATTCAATAATACACATAGAGATCTTGACGGGATTTGGATATGTCTAGCTTAGGATGAACATGTTCAAATATTGATTTACTGCGATCGATGAAGGTAATAATTGTGAAAGTCACAATGAGATTACAAGATATTTCACAAAATACACGATGACAAGGAGTATGACAAAAAAAAATTGGCATGGCGGAACGTGTAGTTTAAATGGACAAAATTAGGAAAAAAAAAATAAAAATAAATTAAGTTCATTTGGCACTCCAGCGATCACATATAAGTAAGCATCATTGAATAACATAGTTAGATTTGTAATAAGAATGATAATGTAAGTGACCATTTTTCAATTTTATTATCTCTTTCATATCCCTTTTTATGGTCAGGTAGGATGATCGTTAGTATATAATAATCATATCAATGTCTATCGCTAAATAATATGATGAAATTGGACGAAGTGGCTTAATTGAGAATAGGGGTGGAGACAGGAATTAAGGTCCCCATCTTGATTCTTATTTTTTATTATAAATTATAGTTTTATATTTTTATGCAGAAATCTTATTTAAAAAAATATATATATCAACAAGAAAATGGTGAAACCATACAAAAGGTGAAAATATTTTAATCCCCGTACCCTTCTCGTCTCCCCCATATCTCTTGTACCGATCCCATCTTGTACCATTGTCCTCCGAATGATCACTTGCAAATTCTTTTTTTGAATAATGCTCCTTGGACAGACTCAAGGACAGGGATACAAGGATATGGTGATGTTACAGGTAATAATTAGGTGTTGTATTTTTTTCCAAACTATCCAATCATATGTCAACACGTGTCTTCCCTGTTCTTGAACCTGTTTGTGTAGCACAATTGATTTTTTTTTTTTTTTTTCCTTCTGCAGGAAAGGAAAGTTGAAGGTTTGATATTACAGTCTGGTGTGGACCCTATTAACCGGCAATTCATGCAATTCGAGCGCCTTAACTAACTACTGAAACAGCCACTTCAGTATATAATTTATTATTCTACACTAAACAGCAAATAAAGAATTAATTTTGTTAATAGATAATTAATAACACAGCTCACAGTTACATAATACAATATCAAGTCATGTGAAGCTGGTGTGAAAGAATTATTGTCATATTTATTCTTAAAGTTTGCTCCAAAGAACCCCTTTTTTTTTTTTTCATGGTTTTCTTCTTGCTCAGTCTCATCTCAATCAAGTTGTTACAAATGAAATAAAGTTTTTATTTTTCTTTTTTCATCTAACAAAATGCCAATTTTTTCGCTTCTTAATGAGTACGGTTATAAATCGTTATTCATATTAATTTTCACTTGTAGTAACCAAAAGAAAAGATAAAGTAGAACGATATAAAGGAGAGTCATGATATGTTGTCCCCATTTAACTATTTGTTGGTTGCCCTCTGTTAAAGGATAAAATCCACATTGAATAAAATTTGTATCAATATATAAGGGTTTAAGCTACTACTTTTAATAAGATTGACATTTTAATATAGAATCTCAAATCTTCATATACTATCAGAGCTCATTAAATTCCAATGAGTAATCCGCTCTGATTAAGACTTAAAAAAAGAGCTTGCAAATTTTAAGATTGATTTGCTAAAAACAAACAACCATCTTGCGATGACATATTAAAAAATAAATCACACATCGCATAAAAATGAAATTTATAATAATATATAAAAGCTTGAGCTACTTATCTTAATAAAATTACCCTTTAAAAAGAAAGAACCCCAAGTCTTAATACCCCCACTACATATTGATATCGCAGTACATCAACCTTTGTTACCAATGAAAAGACATCATTTTAACAAGAATTGATGTACCGAAATATAAAAATTATAGTCAAAGAATGTCAGCAATAACAATTTTAAGAAGAGAGATGCTACTTGTTCCGGGATTAAATCTCGGGTCAAACCAAATGACGCCCAAAGAAAAATGCATAATAGACTACAGCTATGCAATAAAAATTATTATACTAAATATATTATCGTAAGAGATGCCCTATTTACAAGTGGGGTTCCTATAGTTTTGGGAGGCAGTAGGTACTCAATCATTTGATAGTGAAAAAGGTTACTCACACAATTGCTGTGAATGTCAAACAATCAGGATGCAGGATGAGGTTAGTTACCACTAATATGAACTGATTCAACCAAATGTCAAGGTTCTAAAAGGCACTTGTGACAAGGCGATCGAGCTAGCATTAGGTTTGTCAAAATAGGATTGGTCGGCTTTTTCTGAGCCTTCCTCGTATGTAGGGCCTTTACCTCCCACCTAGGTCCATCTACGCCCCGTCTTTTAAAACACTGCTTAATATTGCAATGAGCACACAATGGGATTAATTAATGAACATATCTGTGGAAAAGGATAATTAAAAGTCAAATATAAGACCGCCTTTTTTCACAAGAAATGTATTCAAGTGAAGTCATTCTGCTCGCATCAGCAATGCCATCAAGAAGATTACATGATACTGCATCCAAACATGGTGTCAATCAGAATTTGGAAAATGTAATTCCATGATTTAATTATTTACAGAAGTTGAGAAATGCAAAACATGCTTCTCAACTGATGCTTATTGACTCATCTATACATACATATGAGTTGGCAGGTTTTGCGAATAATTTAGAAATGAAGATTAATATGCGTAAAGAATATATGACTCGTCAAGGCTACACTACGCCAAGTTAATTATCTGTAAAGAAAATAAATAGAAATGATAGTGCATAAATCAGTAGTAACGAGAAGAAATTAAAAACATCGATAAGGGTAGCAATTTCGTCTGCTACAAACTATTTAACTGAGAAAACAAACATTTGCCTGCATTGGCGGAGTTAGAAGTTGAAAGGTTGAATTAAATGTCAAGACAAGAAACCGAATATGTGGATGACATTGATATCTTAGTTTTCTCATTCGTGGAGACATAGTTTGTTCAAAACAGATACTAGAATATAACAGCATTACGTGTTTGTCCATCAAACAGATGTTTGTTAACGTTAAGTAACCAGCTCATTATCATCCACAAACATTTAAGCTATGTATTACTGGGATATTCGTTCTTTATGATAATTGATTTCTAGGAATTCAATACGTGAACGTTTTCAGTTAGATGGACACTATAAAGTCTTGAGGAAAAAGTTTCGCGCGCATCAAACTCGACTCTTTCTAGGGAACAAAATAGTTGTGTGCTTCCCCATTTTTCTTCTTCTTGGTTCAAGAATTAAAACAAATGCGTGCACGCCAATATGAAAAGATGATAAATATTTTGGTAGTCCATAGATTATGAAATTTCATAAGCCCTGATATTCTTCACCTGACTACGGATAAAGCTAATAAGCACTATAATGAACAAAATATCATCAACAACGAATCAAGAAGTTTCAGTCACAGGATGGTTCTTTACAATTTTTTTTTTTTTTTAAATCACCATTTCAATTTACGTTTGATATCCTATTTTTAGTGAAGCTATATCTCCAACTGCAATTTATTCTGTGTCTTTTTCTTCTGACTTCAGTATTTATCTTCTTTTTTGGATGAGCTTACATTAATGCAAATTCAAATGAAGTTCCTTGATTTATGCCACTTGCCAAAGCTATAATTTTATCTGATGAGATGTGGAGGTTATAAATCGTAAGTTAAATTATTGGAGGATTTTAGAGTATAGATATTTAAGTTTCACTTTGTTGCAGCAATGATTCAATAAGCTTTTGATTCATACGTTGGTGATAAAAATGAACGCAATACTATTGGTTAGTAAATGAATCTATCCACACTTAAGGAATAACTACGTTGTCTCTAGAATAGGAAAGACTCACATGGATAATTACAAGGATAGTTAACTATCAACCAATTATTTCAAGACTTCGCGCTGCTCAACTTGTCTGAAAACTTTGAGAAGACTCGATTTAAAACTGCTTCGGTGAGGATATCAGCCACATGATCCTTTGATTGAATACTAGGTAACTCCAGAATTCGCCCATCAAAATTCCCCTTAATGGAGAAATTGTATACCTACACACGTTTTATACGATCATTTTGAACCGCATTATGGACAATATCAAATCTTGCTTTATTGTCACAATTTAGTCAAATTGGTTGCCTAGGTGGATAACCCAAATCCCTTGAAAGAAGCATGAGCCATAACGCTTCACAAACTCCAAGTGCCATACCCTTTTTGTACTTGAACATGTAATAACATCCTTTTTTTGCTTCTCAATGTAAAAAGATTACCGTCTACAAATGTGAAATATCTTAAAATAAATTGTGTGTCATCTACTGCTCTAGCCCAGTCCGCATCAATAAAATGTTGCACAATGTAACATCCTTTGATAAACTATATTTTTAGTAGAAAATTACCTTCATAGGAGTAGACTAGATACCTCAAAATGCACATAACTGCATTAATATGTTGCTCTCCAGGATTATGAATAAATTGTCCAACAAAATGCAAATGTAAGGTCCAACTTTGTGTGTGCTAAGTGTTGTGTTTGTTAATTTGTCATGTGGGTCTACATTTGTAATTAATTGTGTATAAGAATATCTTAAAGTTGAGTCCAATTAAAGTGATCTAATAAAGAATTAAATTGTTGACTTTAGGATATCTAAATAAAGTGTGAGTCGGATTATATGTGTAGAGATTAGATCCATTAGGGTTATATTTGATAATTAACAAAATATATATGGAAACTGTTATGATCCTCAATTCATATGTAATTCTCATTCTTTGTGTAATCATATCAACACAAGAATACAATATAAAGCATATTGAAGAGGAAAATTCAAAACCCACAATCAAGAATCAAGAAGAATTATTGGAGCAATTAAATTGAAGAACAAGACAATCAAGATTATGGAGTAAGGAGTAAAAATCAAGATGAAGAACTCAAGAAAAAAAAACATCAATAATCAAGATTCAAGATCCGGAATCAAAATTCGATATTAAAGAATAATTCCCAAAGAATTAAGGTATGTTCCACATTATTAATTTTCTTAGTGATTTGAAATAGAGGATCTTGGCAATAAAGTAATTAGGTTTTCTAGTTTTATAAAGTTTAAATTTTCATAAAGTTTTAATAAGTGGTATCAGAGCCATCTACATTAAATCATTAAAAATAAAGAAATATTTTAGGGTTTGAATTCATGCTTTGCATTTTTTAATATTTTTTTAAATTTTAAGATATGAATTTCAAGCCCTAAATTTCGAATTTTAAAATTTTTGTGCATTTTCAAATTTGACAATTTTAGGACTTAATTGTTGAATTTGAGTACAATTATAATGGTAATTGTATATTGAGTTATGGATAAATGTGATGTTTATTTTATTTATTTAAGATACAAGTTGCCTTCTTTTCAAACAAGGATTCATTGTTGCAAAATCAAGTTCAAATTATGAGTCGCTAATTGTGTTTTTTAAGGGTAATTATCTAGAATCAGTACCTAATAATTTTCTTTTGTATGTTTTATTGAATTTTGGATCAATTTTATTGCACGAAAAAACATGGCAGTTTTTTTTTGATAAAAAAACATGGCAGCTTTGGAAGTTGGGATATTATTGTTTGAAATGGACATTGAGTTTTGCATCAACAATTTAATGCATGAGTTGGTGACCGAATTTGGACAACGTGATTTGGCTTTGAGCCACATTATCTTACTCATTTTTAATTATACATTCTTTAATAAAATAATATTTTTCATCACATCAATAACTTTTTTTTTTTAACCACACATTCTCTATCAATCTACTATTCCAAAATACATTCTTCCAAAATAATGTGGCTTAAACATATCCTTAATTGGAATTATGGAAAAAGTTACATGGGGCTACAATGCCTATTTTTGGGCGTCGTGGCGCTATATCGCCTTTCAATTTTCTATTTTTTCTTAACAAAAAAAATTAAAAATAAAAATGAAAATAAAATGAAGGGGCAATCAAATTCAATCTTGGTATTTAAATTTCCTTTTAAATTACTAACTTTCTATAATAGATTAGTTGAAGCAACAAAGTAACATCTATTGTCTAAATTAATTTATTTGGAATATTGGAAGATTGTGTATACATAATTCATGTGGGTATTGACTGAACCAAAGAAAAGTTAATATTTGGCTGAATTATTTACACACATGTGTTGATAGATATGTGAAAATTGTAAAATTTTTCATTATGTGAACATTGAGTTGGTTCAGAGATAGACTTAATGTTTGACCAGATTTATTGTTAATATTTCATTACTACACCAAGAGTCTCATTTACAAGTTGGTAGTTCTGTTCAAAAACTAAATTTCTGTGTTACGCTTGGTATCTTGTGAAGTGGTTCACAATTATTTGAAATTATTGATTGTCCAATACGAATTTTCATGTGAACATGTTAATTAGTTTTAAGTTCTCTATTTAGTTAATCCATCAACTTTTGCAATATCGACCAGCATTAATTTAATTCCTGTTGTTGAACCAAAGTTTAAAGGCTGGAAATAGAACGTTTCTGTTGTTCTTGGCAACATAGATCTAGACCCTGCATTAAGGATTGAACAATCAACTACTCTTACGGATAAGAGTTTCACTAATTAAAAATGGGACTCAGATAAGTGGGATCGCTTAAACCACATGAGTCTTTTGATCATGAAGTGTGAAATTTCGGTAACATTTAGGGGTGCTAAGGTAATTACTACCAAGGAGTTTTTTGATGAAATTTTGAAAAAAAAGTTTTACAAAAGGCAGTAAGCCTGAAACTAGCATACCTTCTGACGAACTTAGTTTCACTAAAGTATAAGGTTAAAGAAAATATATGGGAGTATATCATGGAAATTTTTCATCTTGATTCGAAATCAAAGGTATTAAAGTTCGAGTTGTTAGATAATTTGCTCGTGCAATTGGTTTTGATTTATATTTTTGCACAATTCAGACAATTTGAGGTTAGTTCCAAATGTCAAAAAGGAAAGTTGACTCTTGATGAACTTATTTCAAATTGTGTACAATAAGAAGAAAGTCTAAAGCAAAAAAGAAATAAAAGTACTCACTTAGCAAATACCTATAAAGACAATTAAAGGATAAGGAAGTTGTATCTGATTCAGTTCTAAAGGAATAGTAAAAGCCTGAAAATGATTAATCATCTGACTATTTGTTTTGTGAAAATCTGAAACACATAAAGAGAGACTGTAATAAATACCATGTTTAGCGTGTAAAGAAAAGTACATTATTCACTTTGGTTTGTTTTTAGATTAATTTAGTTTTAATACCAAGACACATTTGGTGGATAAATTCTTGCGCCACTACTCACAAAATGTGTCTATGCGGGGTTGCATGAATAACCAAAAGTCAATTGGTGCTGAAAGATTCATCTACATGTGGTGATGGCAAGTCAGTCAAAGTTGATGCTATAGAGACCTTAGGTTATCATTAAAGTCTGGTTGCTATTTGAATTTTAAAAAAAAAAAAATGACATTTGCAATATCGTCTTTTAGACGAAATTTGATTTTTATTTCTATATTGGACAAATTTGATTACTTTTGTTCAATTGGAAATAGCCAGCTTGATCTCTTTCTTAATTCAAATATTGTGGGCATCAGTTATTTATTCGGTTACGATAACCATATCTGCTTAATATGGTTGTTTCTTATAAAGAAATCTTCCATGTGAATCATATGGTATTAAACATAAATTAAATAATTAGAATTTTGCTTCTTTATCGCACATGTGATTTGGTAACATCTCTTAAAAGAGAATGGACAATCTTGTATCAGAAAGAATTATTGACCCCCTGACACAATCAAGAGATTATTCAAGAAAAATAAACTCAACAATTTCAAGAACAAATATTATTTAGGAAATCCACTATAAAAATGAGAAAGACAATTTTTAATGATTTTATAGTATTTATCTAAGAAAATAAGGATAACATGGATTGATGGAAAAAAAGAACTAATCAATCAACTATTATCAAGCTATGCAAAATAATAATTCTAAAGAGTGTATTGATGCCATGCATAAAGAGATAAAATTTATAAGTAACAATAACGTTTGGGAATTCATCAAATTTCCTGAAAGTGTGAAGCCTATTGTTTGTAACTGGATATTTAAAATCAAGAGCGATTCGAAGGGTGATGTGAAGAGATATAAAACTTGTCTTGTTACAAATGACTTTACTCAAACGGAAGACATTAATATTAAATAGACTTTTTCTTCGATTTTTATGAAAGACTCTTCTAGGACTATTATGATATTTATGACACATTTTGATCTTAAATTACATCAGATGATTTACAAATTAAAGAAATCTATCTATGGGCTTATGTTAGTTTCCCATAATGGTATCACAAATTTCATCAAATAACTATGTCATTTGATTTTGAGATGAATTCAATTAATGATTGTGTATATCACAAGTTCAGTGGGAGTAAGCATATTTTTTTGGTATTGCATGTCGATGACATAATACTTGCATGTAATGATATAAGCTTATTGCACGAAACCAATATATTTCTCTCATGGAATTTTGAAATGAAAAATCTTGGTGAAACCTTTTTTGTATTAAGGATATAGATGCACAGAGATCGTTCTCGATATATTATTTGATTATCACAAAAAAGTTGTATCGATAAGATTCTTAAAAAAATATGGGATGTATGAATGAAAATCAAGTGATACCCCTACAACTAAGGAAGACAACTTTAGTTTCAATCAATACCCTAAGAATGACTTTAAAGAAAAAGACATACAAGAAATTCCTTATGCTTTAGCAGTTAGGCTTTAATGTATGCTTAAGTTTGTACACATTTTTATATAACATTCATTGTTAAAATGCTAAGCAGATATTTAATTAACCCTGTGATGGAAATTAGGAAAGCAGCCATTAGGTTATTCAATATCTATAGAGAACTAAGGATTACATAATTGCATTCAGAAAAATCAGACTAATTGGAGATAATTGGATACTCTGATTCTGATCATGAAATATGACTATAAGATATTGTCACTAGATTGCATATTTTGGATGGATTTGAAATACCACTTTAGTTATTCTATGACAACATCGGTCTTATATTCCAATAGAAGTCTGATGATGTCAAAGTTTATAGATATTAAGTTCCTAATTGTCAATGAAAGAATTAAGAGTGGTTATGTTTCTATAAAGTATATTAAGACAAACTCCATAATCATGGATCCATTTAATAAATAGCCATTATCCAAGGTCTTTCACGAGCATAATACTCACGTGAGTGTTGCACCTTTTGATTATATGTCGTTTAGTGGGAGTTTGTATTCAAATATTGTTTGTTTTATACACACATTTTTTATTCATAGATATTCGATTTATTTCAAAAATAAAGTGTTTAATTGAGTTCTACTCTGATTAAAGTTTATGGTTGATCTCATTAAAAAATAAAGTAGGACCAATTAGAAATAGGCATATTTGGATCATATTACATGTAATTTTCATGATAGACATCTACACTTGATCCGTGTCATTTGATTGTATCGATATACTGACCATTGAGGGTTTAGTTACAATATTTTTAACGAAAGCCACTTTGATCCTATTTGATATAATCAATGGACGAGATTGTTCAAAAATACTTTTGGTTATGATTGAAAACGTTTTGACGTCATAAGGTTATATACATTTGTAAGCTAACATATATGGCCCAAGTACCAGATTGTTAGGTTTATTAATTTGTCATTGTAGGTTTACATATGTAATTAATTGTGTATGAAGCTATCTTAAGGTTGAGCCCAATTATAGTCTACAAATGTGAAATATCTTAAAATAAATTATGTGTCATCTACTGTTCCAGCCCGATCCCTATCAATATATGCTTTCATGCTTTGATAAACTATATTTTTTGTAGAAAATTTCTCTCCTAGGAGTAGACTTTATATACCTCAAAATTTACATAACTGCATTCATATGTTGCTCTCCAGGATTATGAATAAATTGTTTGACAAAATGCAAATGTTAGGTCCAACTTTGTGTGTGCTAAGTGTTGGGTTTATCATTTTGTTATGTAGGCCTATATATGTAATTAATTATGTATAAAGATATCTTAAAGTTGAGACTAAAGTAATCTAATAAAGAATTAAATTGTTGGGTTTAGAGTATCTAAATAAAGTATGAACATGATTATATGTGTAGAGACTGAATCCATTATGGTTGTATTTGACGTTGAGCCAAATATATATGGAAACTATAAATATGATTATAGTCTCCAATTCATATGCGATTTTCATTCTTTGTGTAATCACATCAATACAAGAATATAAGAAAAAACATATTGAAGAGGAAAATCTAAACCTCACAATTAAGAACCAAGATTATGAAGTGAGAAGTAAAAATCAAGATCAATAACTCAAGAACCAAAAGAGCAATAATCAAGATTCAAGATTTGAAATTAAAAATGGTATTAAAGAATAATTCCCAAAGAATTAAGATATATTTCACATTATTAATTTTCTTGATGATTTGACATAGAGGATCTGGCAATAAAGTAATTAGATTTTCTAATTTTATAAAGTTTAAAATTTTACAAAGTTTCAACACTAATTACATCAATCTTCTTACAATTCTTTGGTATCTTCCTTTATAAATAGATTACTTATGTGATTACTACAAGTACATAAATGTCCATCAAAGAACAAATATTTTTGAGCTCATTCTTTATTGTGATTACTTATGAGTAATTTGCATGTACACATAAAGTATGTCGAACGTGTAGAGATTGGTTCACTTACACAAGTAATCATCTCAGATATTTTAGAATGTGCTTAGATGAGATAGAGTGTGTACATGATCCAATTGCCTTGATATAGAATCAAGATAAGATTATTGTAAGAAATTGAAATAAATTTCGTTGTTAATTAGACCTGTTTTAGATGCCAGGTTGAATTTTCAATTGAGATTTTCACATGAATAAATATAACGAAAATTCAAGTTAGGAATCAAGGAATGCTTAAACTAAGATCTGTATGGTGTATTAAATTTACAGAATATGACATATGCTCTAAGAAAAAGAAGAAAATATTGTAACAGGTATATCGTATCACTTATGCTTTCATGATCAATGAGAAATAAAAGAATGGATCCATGCTTCTTAATTGTGTAGGTCCCTGATGTATATATAACCTCATTTAGTATACTCTTATGATTTTGAATTTTTCTCAATACTTCATGTCAAGATATATCATGCATCAGCATCTCAGCCAAGTGTTCTCTGCAAACCAGAACCACTAACCTGCAGTTTGGGACCACATTGATTTGTTATAACAGATTTGATACTCACATGTGATTTGCCTCTTGTAAATACTTGCTCACCACTCCAAATGTATTATAAATACATTGTAAATCCTCTCGTGTAATATACATCAATTTTATCTGATCAAAATGACTTTACATCATTTCAGTTGTGC
>CAIGRN010161413.1:0-10696 GCA_903798345.1 Fraxinus anomala | reverse complement strand
ATCAACACAAAATTGGTTACAAATAGTCACAACAAATACAACTTGATCGCAGGATCACCACAAATAACTACCACCACCAACACAACAAAACCCATAGTGACCACAACACCACGAACACAACAACAAAAAACACGGCGCCTGTACCATCACCGCCACAACAAAAAATCGACGATGTCGAAGAGAGAGAAGAGAGACTGGAAACAAAAAAATCGATCTCAGTAGCTTTGTTGTTCTCACTACCACCAACCATTGCGATTTTGGGATCAAAATCACTAGCAACCTCACGTTGACCTCACCATCTAGACGACACCCAATCTCCTTCCTCAAATTCGAGTTGAGCGGCGAACAGAGTGCCGCCGTGCATAAAGATGAGCGCCACTGCGAGCGGTGTTATCACAGAGATTCTCTTCCGGTGGTGACGTTAGGACTGTGCAAATTGCCGCTACTCGTGACAGTTTTCTTCCAGCGATGACGTCGCTGCGCCGGAGATTCTCTTCCAGGGGACGGGGCTATGATTGAGAGAAGGAGGAGGAGACGATTTAGATAGAGAGATGAGTGAGAGACATGGATTTCAAAGGAGCGATGCTATCACTGAGAGAGATGGGAGGTTAGTGAGAAGGGAAGTAGAGAGAGAGACGAGTGAGAGATATGGATTGGAAATTAATTGGGTTTTAATTATTAATTTAATTAATACCTGATTTTTGATTAAATAAATCTTAAACCTGATTTTTGAATTTGAAAAATTAAATGGCTGGTTTTAGGTAATTTTCTCTTTCTGTTATTTGGTATGGAGTCCCCCCTTTTTTGACCCAAAGTAGATCTTTGTATATTGTCCAAAACACCTTGAAAATCTTAAGCTCAAAAGGACCAAAACTCTCCCAAAAATAAAACGAAATTTGAAATATACACATACATGTTTGTCACGGTCGGACAGCAGTTTGTATACCGTGGTCGGACCATGATTTTTGTGTGAATGTGGTTTGTAATTGCAATCACCCTGCAACTTTCAACTTTTTATATTTCGCCCCCTACTTCAAGATTTTTGTATGATTTTGGCCCTTTTTGTCCAAATCTTTAATATTGATGTCGTAACTTTCAACAGCTTCCATATTGATCCCAACTCTCCATAGTCATCCAAGATTGGTCCTTCTCAAGTTCCAAAAGTGTATAAATCAATCCCCAAAATTTTCGTAAGTTGAATTTCACTCCCAAAACTTGTGACTTTTCTTCAATTACTCTTTTAATGCTTCTTATCAATATTGTGCAATCCGATTAGTCTTCAGTTGCATTGGACTAACTTTAATTAAGCTTAAAATCTTCACTTTTGCTCCAAGTCCATGTTACACATACAATGATAAAACCTTAACACTAAGCATCTCAAATTGTGATGTAAAATAGATCTAAATTGTGATTTTGGAATAGTATTTTAATAGAGAATGTGTGGTTAAAAAAAAGGAAAAAATTTGAACTTGTGTACAATATTATTTTATTGAAAAATTTCCGCTTGAAAATAAAAGAGAGAAAAATATATTTTGAAAATAATGGGGACCAATAAAATACCTAAAGTGGTCGAAAACCTCTTTAATGGAGAGATGGAAAAAAAAATTGCATTTTTACGCAAGAAATGTAAAAATGATGTAAATTTACATTGGAGCAAAATTTGTATTTTGGTCAATCGGGATGCAAATGAGGATACAAAAGTGGATTGAAAGATACTAATTTACACTCAATTTTAAATCTCCATTGGAGATGCTCTAAAGAAGTAGAAATCCACTTAATTTATAAAAGTGAATACTCGTAGAAAACACACTTACCAATAACATGGAAAGTGTTGCTATCTAATATTATTTTGGTGGTTTAGTTTCTGTATTTGTTTTAAATTTCAATCTACCTTTACTTTGATATTCTGGCTTGTCTAAATGAATTTATATCAATCAAATTTATGTTTATTTACTTAATTTTCTTTTTATCTTATCGTTGGACTTTAATATACTCTCAACAAATATGTTGATAAAAATCTTTAATTATGATTGGTCGGATAAATATTAGTAATATTACAGGAGGAAAATATAGGGGAAAAATATATATAACTACCATAATTTAAAAATATTGATTCAAAATTGTTAGGTTTGATAGTTTATGATGTAATTGGCAATTCCGTGAACAAAATGACTAAATTTGATATGTTATAAAAGTCAAGGAGTAGGCTGTAATTTTCGTATTTGAGTTGTATAGGTCTTAGGGTTCGAGCTTCAAAAGAGGACAAAAATGGAGTCGTAATTTCGCTAGATTGTAGTCAGGACTTCGCTCGAGCGGCAGAAACATAAACATTTTCGTTAGACTGTCGCAGGGTCCACGCTCGAGCGACAAGCTGTCACTTAACTGTCGCTCGAGCGAGAGCTCAGCGATGGGGTTAGTCTGAAATTTTTTAATCGTGATTTTAAGGTTTTTATCTGACTCATTCTACTATAACCCTATCATATAAATACCAGAACTCCACAAAACGTAAATTCTAAGGTTGAAACATAGAGGGAACTTGAGAGCTTAATTTTTTTATCTTCCAATTCATTGAGAGTAGACTTCAACCTTCATTGATTTGATATACTTGGCGGAGAAAACATCAATTCCGATTAATCCAAATACCAAGCTTACTAAGGAACGCGGAGTTCTTCAAGAATCCACAGGAGATACAAATTCACAAATCCAGGTGTTAGAGAATCTAGGAGGGCTTTGATATTGCAGTCAAGGAGTTGATGCAGGAGAGCCCAATCCAAGAGGGCTGTCAGATTGCAGTCAGGAGTTGGTACATGGACACGAAATCCAAGAGGGATGTTAGAATCTCAGTCAGGAGCTGTGCGAGGCATGAAATCCAAGAGGGCTGTATTAACTTCTATGAGGAGGTCAGAAAGCTCGTGTTTTCTTCTTGTCTGGTGGACTGTAAGTTCGATTGTTTATAGTCGATTATTACTAGTAAAGCGATCGAAGTTTTTACTCAGTTGGGGTTTCTCTGAGAACATTCCTCGTGTTTTTTACTGCTTTATTTACCATGTTTATATTCTGCGTTATTCAAATATAGAGTGATTGGACTATATGCTTAACCATTTGGAGATAATTAATTAGTGACTTGTTGCTGGTTAATTACAATTTTTAATTCCGCATTACACCTATTCACCATCCTCTAGGTATAGTTTGGGTCGAATTGCATAAATTTCAATTGGTATCAGAGCCCCATTTCGATTCCTAACTCAAATTTATCTAGATGAGTCAGTCTCTATCAGTGCCTCTATTTTTTTTTACGGAAGCAACTATGCCTACTTGAAGGTTAGGATGTGAGCTTTTTAAAAATATCTAGATGAACGTATTTGACTTAGTGTAGTAAACGGTTATGCTGCACCTAATTCTGCAATTAATAATGAAGTAATCCCCATTCTCATTACTAATTGGACTAAAACGAACTTAAATGAGTGTAACTGGAATAGTAAAGCCTTACATGCCCTGTTTATGGCTGTGTCTACGGAAGAGTTTAGATGAGTGTTGATGTGTGAGACTGCTAAAAAATTTTGGAATATCTTAGAAACTACACACGAGGAAATTAAAACGGTTAAAAATTCTAAACTTTAGATGTTAACCTCTAGATTTGAAGAGATTAGAATGACGGACGATGAATCGTTCGATGAATTTTATGTGAAGTTCATCATTATTTTGTTTTATTTGGAGTCCAAGAAAGAGCTTGAGTTCCCCCATTATGCTCATTTATTCCTCACAAAGAGAAATGCTAACAACACCAAAAATAATATCACCAACATAAATTTGCATAATAATCATTTTTTTTATTTTGATAAAAAGTGTAGCATCTACATTTCCTATTCAAAAATCATTTGAAAGATGAAATTTGCTTAATCTTTCATACAATATTTTAGGAGCTTGCTCTAAATCGTAAATAGCTTTTTTTAGTTTGAAAACATTATCCAGACACTTATGATTTTTAAAATCAGAGCTTGCTCTACAAATATTTCTTCTCGAATAAAACCATTTAGAATGCACTTTTGACATCTATTTAATAAAGCGTAAATCCTTTATGACAACAAATGCGAGAACCATGCGAATTGATTTTAATCTAGCAATCGGTACAAATATTTTTTCCAAAGCCTTCTTCTTGTTTTTAACATTGGGCCACTAATCTAGCCTTGTCATACACAATTATCTTATTTTCATTCCATTTATTTCAAAAAATCCATTTAGTGCCAATAAAGATTTGATCACTTGATCCATCAACTAAATCTCAAACATAATTTCTTTCAAATTGATTTCGTTCTTCGTGCATAGTTGGAATCCAAAATTCATCAAACTTGACTTCTTTAATTCTTTAGTTTAATTTGCGAAATAAAAGTACAATTATTGAAATGGTTTCTAGTAGAAGCCCTAGTACTCATACATTTGGATGAATCACTTGTAATAAGCTCTTTTGGATGAGAAATGACAAACCTCCATTCCTTAGGTAAAGTTGGATCATTTTGTACTTTGAGATATTCTGCTTCATCTTGTTGCACATTTTCTTCTTTCTCATGTTGGTCTTAAGATGATTAGTTTCATCAAATGTTACATGCATGAATTCTTCAAAGACTAAAATTTTTTTAATAAAAACTTTATAAGGCTTGATAGTAGATGAATATCTAAGAAAGATTCCAATATTAGATCTTGAATAAAAAATTTCCAACTTTTCTTTGTGTTTAAAATAAAACATATAGATCCAAACACTTTAAAGTAACCGAAATTGGGAACTCTATTTTTTCAAAGTTCATATGAAGTGTTTGTTATCTTTCGACTAACTAAGATTCTATTCATAATTAGCAAATGGTGTAACGGCTTCGGCCTAAATGTATTTTAGGTAAAATTTTCATTTAGACCTATTTTGTGTAATGTATGATTCTTTCTTTCTACTACATTATTTTGTTGAGTAGTTCTAGGAGTTGAAAAATTATATTTATAGTCATTAATTTTACAAAAATATCAAATGCAATATTTTCAAATTTTACACCATGATCACTCCTAATTATAGTAATAGTGTATCCCTTTTAATTTTGAAACTTTTCACATAAATATTTAAATGCTTTCAAAACTTCATCTTCTAGGTTCAAAAATAGGACCTAAGTAAATCTAGAAATGTCATTGACAATTATGAAAGCATGATATTTGCCACTTAAGCTAGCGGTTCTAGATGGTTCAAAAAGATTCATATGGAGAAGTTGTAAAAGTCTTCTAGTTGAAGAATATTGCTTTTACGTGAAAGAGCTCTTCATTTTTTTCCAAAATGACATGCATCACAAATTTAATCTTTCACAAATTTCAATTTTGTCAAACCTTTAATAAAACAATTATTGGAAATATGTGAAAGTAGGTCTAAGCAAACATGACCTAATCTTTTATACGACAATCAATTATCATCTTTTAAACTTGACAAACATTTTTATTCACTTTCAAACTCAATGTTTATGACATTAACATCCTTAATTCTGCTTCCTATAAACATAACTTTTTTTGATGTAGTATCTTGAATAAGACATTTGGAAGAATTAAATTTGATATGACAATCTTTATCACACAATTGACTAATACTAAGTAGATTATGTTTAACGTTATCTACGATGAAAACATTTTTAATAGAGAGAGATGAATGATTATCAACGTTTCCAATGCCGATGATCTTTCCTTTAGCTTTATCTCTAAAAGTAGAATGACCTCAATCTTTCTTTTTAAAGCTTAACAATAGAGCTTGATTTTCGGTCATGTGCTTTGAGCATTCACTATTTAAGGACTATTTGCTCTTTATTTTCTTTGGTGTCTACAAGAATAATTCAATTTTTGGTCATTGTATCCATACAACTTTGGGTTCTTGGTAGTTAGCGTTAGTGTACTCTTGAATCCACTTGTAGTTGTTTTCAAAATGTAATCTGCTTTTGATAGATTAATAAAAAGCGTTTTTATTGCAAAAACTGTATGTAACATTTGGAAATATGGGAAGTAGAGATTTTAACAAAGAAATTTTTAAATGACTTTTGTTTCAAAAATGGTTTGTATCAAATTCCTCCTTTATCAAAATTCATTTTTGTTCACCAAGTACTAGATCAAAACTTTTTCTGCCTTGAGTAAATTTACGAATAATTTTAGTCAAATCTAAACTCTTTGCTTTTAAAGAGTTCTCCTTAATTAAAGATTCGTATTCCTTTTTTTTTTTAAATCATTTTGAATTTCCAAAAGTTTCTCGTTCTCATTTTCTAATAAAGAATTTTTCTTCTTGAAAAATATAGTAATTTAGAGCAAGTTTTTCTAATTTTTCAAGAATTTAATCATAAGCAATAATTAATTTATCATATCAACTATTTTCATTTGAATTTATCTCATCTTTAATAGCCATGAAGTATATGTTGGCAATTTCCTCTTGACTTTCATCTTTTATGGTCATCATAATCACTCTTATCCCATGTTACTTGAAGTATTTTCTTGTTGATAAGTCTCTTTTGTTTGGATATTTGGTTTTCTTGCGATAGATTTTGTCACAATCGTAATAAACAATTTCATTACTCTTCTCTTCGCCATTTTTCCTATTTCTTTCGAAATCTTCGATTGTTGAAAAAGCCCCTCTAATTTTTGACAAGAAGATCTAGGCCATCAAACTCTTCATCATTCATATGTCATCAATGTTCTATAGAAATCTTTCAATGAATATATGTTGATATTTTTGATATTTTCTATCAACATTTTCAATGAGCTTCAATCTTCCAAGAGAGAGCCAAACATTTTGCTCTCAAATTCATTGTTAGACCTTTTACAATATCGGTAAAACGTAATCATATCAACAATAAATTCATCGTGTTTCATAAAAAAATTCAAATTCTTTAATCAAAATACCGATCTTAGTTTCTTTCACTTTACTAGTACCTATATGTGATTTCTAAATCATGCCAAAAATATCATAAACGGAATTACATGTACTAATATGATTAAATTCATTTCTATCTAAAGCGCAATAGAGTAAATTTTTGGCTCTAACATTTATAGATAGTTTTCGTTTATCATCTTCATCGTGCTCCTTTCTATATTTTAAAATAGTTTGGTCCAATTTACCATTGACTTTAATAAATTTTGTAGGCTCGTAAAGACCAAATTGAATAACTTCTCAAATATTATAATCTATTGATTGAATATAAAACATCATTCTAGCTTTTCAAAAATTATAGAAAGTATCATCAAAGAAATGAAGACGATTTGTAGAATGCCTCTCAAGGTTTTTAAAGTTTGGATTAGCTATTGCTCAATATTGTAAAATCATAATTTCAAAATGAAAACTTTGCTCTGAAACCAATTGATAGCCCAAAGAATGACTAACCAAGAGATGGGGATGTGCAAATTGGTTTTTAAAATACTTTTTCAAAAATTAATATTATATCAAGCAAGTTAAGAACACATTGATCAATTAAGTAATAATTGTAAGCAAATAAAAATAAATAGACCAGTCAAATAATAAATGTAAACAAAACAACGATAAGTAAAATGGAAGAGAGAATGCAAATGATATAATTGTGGAGATTTGATCCAAAACAATGATCCATGTCATCTATTACCAAACTCTCAATCACGAGTGAGGACTTTTTACTATATTGATTGACTTATGGTATAATCCAAACTCTTACAATACTTTCAACGACTTACAAACAAGGAGTATCTATCCTTATACAATATTAAGCTTCACGGGACCTCAATACGATCACATGGTGACTTACAATAAGGATGATCGATCCTTATACTATTGAGATTTCACATGACATTAATATGACCCACATTATAACTTACAACAAGGAGCACACATCCTTATACCATTGAACTTTCACAGAACCTCAACATTAACCACGTGGTGACTTACAATGTGAAGCACCAATCCTTGTACTACTGAGCTTGCAAGAGACATCAATATGACCAACAAGTTTAGAGCAACAATTTTACAATGAAATTTTTCTCTTAATAAATAGTATAAAATAAATTAAGTATTAAGAGAGACTAACATTTCAATATATATCAATAAATGATAGCTCAAATGTTAGAAGAATTTTTTTGATAAATATGATAATTGAAATTTTGATTCAATCAATCATAGTTTTTCAATGGGAAGATAAAGAAGGAATAAATGCAATGTAAGTTCAAAAACCTTTTTATAATATTCTATCTTTCAATGAATAATAAAAATAAATTAAGTACCAAGAGAGAGATGAGAAACTTTGATTAATGTTGTGATTTTCAAGTTTGATTCAATAAATCAAAGTTTTTGATATACAAAAATAGAAGAGATAGATGCAATGCGAGTTCAAGAATTTCCTCAAAATATATTTCTCTTTTATGAATGATAACAATAAGCACCAAAAGAGAGATTAATTTTTTTTCATAAAGATAATGATTAAAAAGTTTGATTCAATTAATCAAAGTTTTTTATATGAACAAATAGAAGAAATGGATATAATTTAAGCTCTAATAATTTTGCTCAAGAATTTTTCTCTTTAATGCATTTGAAAATACTTGCAATGAATGTAAAAAGTGAATCAATTTATATAGTTTAAAGAGTAAAACTTTCTGGGAAGACGGACAAGCAGAGATGGACATCCAAAAATAGCCTTTACAGGTAAAAAATCAGAATAATAAAAAATTCGACCGTTGTACCTTTGGACATTTGCCTTTCACGAATTTATAGAGAAAGATTTGGCAAAACTTTCTAAGAGTTCGGACGGTTGTCGAATCAAAAATAGCCTTTTCAGGTAAAAAATCAGAACAATAAAAAAATCGACTGTTGTACCTTCGGGTATTTGCCTTTTACGAATTTATAGAGAAAGATTTTGCAAAACTTTCTAAGAGTTCGGACGGTTGTTGGATGTCCGTCGGATCCGGTAAGACGTTTGGTTAATTTTCCCATTTTTTTGACTCTATTTAATTTGATTTGAATGTTTTGACAAATGTAGACTTTTGGAAGGTGTTTTTAACTAATTTTCAAGGTAAGTAATGTTTTAAAAATATGTTCTAAGTTCAAACATCATTTTGAAAATCAATTTTACTTGTGAAGAAAATATTTTATGCAATCGAAATCTTTCAACGTACAAAATGATTTTTGAGTTTTAACGTTCATTACTAAAGATCAAAATATTAATACCTTTATATTTGCTCAAAGAAAGCTTAATCTTTGACGTTTCTTTGAAATTTGACTTTTAGGTACTCGTCTTGGTTTTTTTTGAAGTTCGACTTTTAAACTCCCATCTTGGTCTTTCTTTGAACTTTGGCTCTTACGCACTTGTATTGAATGCATGGATGACATGATGACTTCGATCTTGACCTTCATTATGATTCCGATATGATACTCTTAATTTTGATCTTTTAACAATGATCGATTAATTTAACATTGAATGTTTTGAAAACTATTATCACTTAAATTCAATTATTAGAAAATAAGATTAATTTTTTTGTTATAATAAAAAATATAAGGTTAAAGTCTACCATACGTAAACATAAGTTACCACAAATTACAACCCTTTTGAAGATTAGAGCACTGCTCCATAGAACAAAAATCTAGAGATTCAACAAATAAACCAATCGAAATAAAGCAAATCCAATCCGAAAACCAAAAAACCCTTACATCAATTATCGAAAACTTTTGTAAAATCGTACACATATATAGAGAAACCTACAATAAGTCAAGATTGAACGCAATAGGATATATAACTGTCAAATCCTATATGAACAAAATCAGAAGCCCCATTGAAATTTCTTCCCCGAACAAGAACAAATAGCAGAGAAGGAAATCAAATAATGATAGAAATTTCCTAAACATAATTCGAGAACTTATGAGACCTAAGGAAAGACAAATAGAAGGAAAAAGAAAATAAAAGTTGTATGAACTCTGTAGTAAAACTAAAAATGAAAACAACGCAAGAACCTTAAAATAGCAAAGTGTCATTCAGGAGTCGAAATAGATAAATGTAAACTAAGAAAATCAAAGCTGAAACCAAAATAAACCCAAAAAATAAATTAAAAAATATTACAAATCATACCAGAAATCTAAACGAAAGAAAGGTGTAGAAGAGACACACGCACAAAGGAAAAAGAAAGTAAAAAAAAAAAAAAAAATTATAAATTTGTTCACCAGGCACGAAAATCATCCAACTGTGGTCAAATCACGGTGGAAAACTAGATGATAACGAAGATTATTTAATGATTTTAGGGTTGCTTTGCTTTATATTATATGAAGATAGAAAGTGTAGTAGATCATAGTAGAACAGAAAAGGTACTCGAGAGTGGCTTTTAGGGTTAACATCAAACAAAAGTAAAAAAATGAAGCCAAACAAGGATAATAAAACCCTATGAGGAAACGGCGTCATTTTAATTCCGGAAGGAGAAAAAAATTAAAAAATGAACCATGCAAGGAGGTGGCGGCAAGTGGCGCAATGCACAGTGGCAGTACATTAATAATAATAATAATAATTATTATTATTATTATGGATATGAAAACCAAAATGACACCGTTTTATGTGTTGGGAATTTAGTTAATCATGCGCAGCGGAAAATAAGCAATTTTCAATTCCCATACAAGGATCTACATTGTGTTTAGATAGAAACTGTGATAGAAATTATACCTTTGATGAATTCTGCAAACTTCTTT
>CAIGRN010161401.1:0-27630 GCA_903798345.1 Fraxinus anomala | reverse complement strand
ATAAAATCTTCAGAAAATGAATTCACGTTCATGGATACATTGATGCTAACTTCTAATCAGACTATAAAGTTAGCATATCTCAATCAGGATATTGTTCACTCTTAAGCGGTGTGTTGGAAAGGTTTCAAACAACAAACAATCATTAAATCAATAGCAAAAACCTTATACATCATGGTTTTAGAAGCAATAAAGGTTGTGGTCTGGATTAGGAAGTTCATCAATGAATTTGGATTAGTTTCTAACATTGTTGATCACATACTTCTACATTGTGATAATAATGGAGCTATCGTGCAAGCGAGGAAACTAAGATCTCATCAATGATTTAAATATATGTTAATGTGGTATCATCTCATCAGAAAGATAATACAAAGAAATGACGTAAAGAAAGAACAAATTTCCACAATTGATAATATTACAGATCCACTAGCAAAGAGTGTCACTGCATAAATATGATCGTTATGTAGTGAGAATATCATATTCTATGTATTGTGATCTAGTGCAAGTGAAAGTTTGTAAGTGTTGTACCCTATATCCAATTTATTTTGGACATAAACATTTTTATAATTGAATTAACATTCTAGTGAATTAAATAATAAAGTCCTTAAATTTAAATTTTAGTAATTTATTAATTAGAAAAAATTGTAATTGTGAGATATAAATTGCAAATGACTAAGTCTTAAGTCATCTGTGTTCGTAAGTAATAACGAGATATGTATATCATTATTACGAATAGATCATCACGTGGGACATTTCTTACTTGTAAAGTAAATAGCTGATCTCGCAAGTTAAAGTATGGTGACACTTAAATGAATAGGTGAATGCTTTGTTATAGAACAAAACATTGGAAACCTATCGAAGAGATTTCACATAGATAACTATCTGAGTATTAGTGGTTCACAGTTATACTTTGATGATTTTGGATGTTGCTTTGCCAATGATCGCTAATATGGTATTGTTCGGGTATGTCAAGAATTATATAAAGGTTGTGAATGATTAATAGGGGGTTCGTCACTCTTAGATAACAAGATATTATGATCTACATTTTATTAAGTTAAGTTGATAACGAAATTCTTGGCCAATGTGTGCTTATAAGTTGAAAAGGATTTTTGATAGGATAAAAAATAATATTAACAATCAAGATTAACACATATCCATATCTAGTAATTGATCGAATATGTTAACAACGGGATTATATTTTCACGGTAAATGAAAAAGTTTAGCTTGTCATACAATGTGACATTTTCCCGTTACATATATTGTCCTAATACACTGCTAGATATCAATCTGGGATGACAGATGTAAATTGATAATAAATTAAAATGGGGTTTTTTAATTTATTGATTCGGATTAGATCAAAATATTAATTTGTATCGTTAAGTATCATGATCGGGAACTTAATTAGTCACATACAAAAGGACAGCTAGAAGAATGATATTTATTAATTAATTGAGTGTTGGACAATTATTTAATTAGGTTTCTTGTTAAGAGGCTCGAAGTAATTAATTTGATTAATTAATTCATAGACCAAATTTAATTAATCATATTAATTAAATATTGGATCAGATTTAGTTTAAGAGATATGCCAAGCTCACTTATATTAATAAGCTATTAGAATTTCAAAAAACTAATGAACACAATTATATTCTTGCTTTCACAAGAAAAGAGAAACTCTAATTCTCTAATTCTTGTTCCTTGTATGGATTTCCATTGAAGGTTGGACAATTGGACAGCTGTAGATTGCATATCATGATTGTTGGTGTTCAAAATAAGCAAATAAGTTTGTAGAATTCAACAAAAGTATATTTTCTGTCACAATTTCTATTTAAACACAAATCAAAAACTTCTTGGGAATTGAAATTTGTTTTATTTTTCGCTATGCATGATTAAGTAAATTTCAGACATCACCAACCACCACCACTAGTCACCACATGGTTCATCCCTAGCCATCGTCAACAACCACGCTTCACCGTATTTTACAATTGTCCCCCTCCACTTCTTTATACCACCACTGCCCTCATCTTTTTTAACCAACGATTTCGATTTCGACCACCACCAAGAACCAGTCTTAACGCTAATGATTTTTTTCATTATTTTGTGATAAAATTGTTGAAGGAAATATATGAAAGGTGGAAAGAAAACTTTTGGAAACAAACGGGGATTGAGGAGTCCATACATAATTTCTTTTTCTTAACCTTTTAGTTTTAAATTATTATCAATTGAATGAACTAATTTAAAAAAATTGCTTACTGTTTTTACTACTCATGGTTTTTAGAAAAACAAGTATGGTAGAACAGAACTCAAACTGAGAATGATGGTTCCAAAATTACATGGAATATAATGGCGCTTTAATAAAATGTCTGAAGTCTATTAGTGATTCTGATTCTTGAAATACTCAGACTGACCTACCTACCTGATGTTCATTACTAGAGGGGGCACTCTTTATCCATCCATGCCCAAACCTCGACATTTCAACTTGACAAGAAGAGGAATTACCGCCCCATTTGAGTAAGGATCCTGTGGGGGTTTGAATCGACTCGAATTTTTCTCATTCCTATCTAACGTGTTACAAAAAGTGTAACATGCGTAACACATATACGAGTTACACTTTTTTTAACTCATATAACACACCGTGCTAGGCACATTTCGTCAATTGTTTCCACCACCACATTGTCGCAACCATCGACGCTTAAACCACCATCACCACCAATGTCTCTGTCTATTTTCACTGCCACCACTATCATTGAAGTCGACCTGCACTACCACTACTGGATTACACCATATATCTTTCCGCCATCCTAAACCTTATATTTTCCCAACCAGGCTCGATTTTGGGTTGAGTCAAGTGAGGCCTGTGCCTCGAGCCCAACATTAGAAGAGGCATCAGATTTTAGCCTCATTCATTCATTCTATTTTTCAGGAAATTGAGCCCACTAGCACCTAAATTCCTAACATTAGTCCAAAACCCTATCACAAGTCTTTTGTTTTTTTTCTGAAAGCCCTATCCAAGAACACACTTATGCCTAAATTCCTAATCGGTTGCAATTTCGTAATTATTAAAACTTATACTCTCTAACAATCAATCGACCTACTGCAAAAATCGGCACTCCATTGACATTCTTGTAGAATTCCGATAGCATCACTGGCGGAAGACGCACTCCAAATCCACTGCCCACGGTGTTACATTTTGGATGTACAACTTTGTATTTGCAATGATTCCCCCTTCACCTTTTTCATTTTTTCTGGCTAATAATGTTTTGTCTTCTCTTATTTAACACTTGGATAAGTGATTTAGGATCCCTGCTACTAATAACATTTTGCTCGTCACTTTATGGTTCAAAGAAGGGTGTTTTCTATGGTGGGATTGAGTTGCTTAAAGAACAGTATTAACATATATATGAATTTTTATTAAAATTTCTTTTTTATTTGCTTCTATAATACAAAAATCATTTCCTACTCTCAAACTTCAGGATATAGATATTAATTGCATGCTTCATCGGGAACTTGGACTTTTCAAAATGTCTAGGCTAAAGATTTACTCTTGTAGAAATCAAGACTAAAGATAAGAAACTGAATTGTACTGTTGGTGAAGCATATTAATCCCTAATATATAAAAGAGGCTAAAGTAAAGGCAGAACACATGTCGACTAGGCCTATTGTCCATGGTTTTAATTTTCCCTTCTAATTGGAAACGACGTCGTGTGCTTTGTTTTTTTCTTCCATATTGGGTTCACCCAAGAAACCCATTTCTTTATTTCCATTTCCATTTGCTTCATTCATCAAAGGAAACCCTACCACCATTTCATTTGTTCTTTCACGAAGAACCTATTTGCCCGACTTTGAACTAGATAGTCTCTCACAAATCATTTGTTGTTGGTTTTAATCTACAAAAGGAAAGATATTAGGTCGAGGGATTCGGGAAGAAGGGATTTTCCCATGAGAAAACAAGTACAAGATTTTTGAGTTTTTGTTCAATATTTTTTCGTTGTTGTAGTTTTTTGAGGTATTTACTTCAGGAATTCGTTCATTTCTTCTGTAACTTTATTTTTTATGTATGAAAGTTGAAATGTTGAACCGAAGTTTTCAAGAAGAAGGGGTTTTTTTCCCCAAAAAGCAAGGGTTATCAAGTGTTCTCCAAATCGGTTATTTTTCTATAGGATTTTTGATTTAGTTGGATATTTTTCTTCCTTGTTGCAGTTCTTGAGGTCTTTTTTTGAAGATTTGTTTCTCACAATTTTCATAATATTTTCTACTACTCATTCACAAAAAAAAGGTTGAAAGAAAAGAAACTTCTCACGAGTACTTACATACTACTTCTGTTTCAAAAAATCAAATTTAGGATTCTTATAATTATTATTTTTTTTTTGCATTTTTATTACACAAGTTTGTGAACGGTTTGAGTTTTTCATAAATTAATTTCACTTATAACTCTATACGTGAGTAAAGTTGGAGAGAAGAAATTGAACTATTGTTGATGATTCTATAAGAACATATGAATATTTTTCAATTGAGCTGATAGCTAAATTTTTAGAGTTGAATTTCAAATAGGAATTTTTGCATCTTAAATTGTATATCTCAGACATTATTAAGATCAATTTTACTTGTTCTGCTTGGTTGTTTAATCAACTATTTATGTTGAATTCATGGAGATCTGTATGCCTTTTGTGTCTTTTGTTTGTCTAAACATCCTGCCGAAATGTATGCTAATTTTTTGTGTACTCTTCTACCACTTGGTTAAATTCTAAGATGAATAAATGTATATTGACACTTGATACCAATTGACACGTTGGGCCAGAATCCACTAAAGTTTTCGATTCTAAGATATGTAAATGTATATCAACACTCGATACCAATGGGCTCGTTCTAAATAACTTTAGTGGATTTTTAACGTGACATTAGAAAATCATCCTTTCCACTTGGGTTTGGGTGTCATATCAGTGAGTAACAAAGCTGAATTGTGGATTGAATACTACTCAAGTTGGCTATGGTTGGTGGGGCTAGACGTGTGTTTTTATTTTTCATTTTAGTGTTTTTAATGGCTCCATGTTGAAATTAATATTGTGAGTTTGTTTCTAACTTCCTTTTTTTGTTCATTTGTGTATTTTTCATTGGAACTTTCAAGTTTTCTATTGATGATTTGCTTCTCCTGTAAAAATTTACACGTATTCTTTAGGAAAACTTCTAATATAAGCTCTTAGACAGTTGTGGTTATCCCTATCCCTACAATATAAAAGAGCGTAAGGAATGGCAACTGTTCATCCGAACACGTGTCGCTAAGTGCTATCGTAAATCGTAACATTTTTTTTTCCTTTTTATGTGAGAAGACGACGTTGTATGATGGTCTTTTTTGTTTCATTCAATTTGGTTGGCTCAGAAGAAACCCATTACTCAATTATGAGATGACGACGTTCTATAATTCTTGCTATCGTGAATTTCGAGATTCTTTTAATTCTCGCTTAATTTTTTATTTCTTTGTGTCCATGTATTAATATCTTCCTTTCATACAATTCCGTTGAGATATTGTCGTTTTATATAGATCTAACAAAGTGCTACAAGTTTAAAGTGCTCAGAATTTTGAACTTCATAATCTTCTGCATAATTTAATAGTATACTTCTTCAATTTAATTTATTTTGAAATTTTTTCTATTCTGTTTTAAATATGTTTTTTTCTTTTTACTTTACATTGTCTTCAGTTATTTGTCTTATGGATGCTAGCGAAAATAGTGATGGAAGTCATGAACTACAGAAGGAGTGTTGCCAATAGATCTATGCTAAATCAAAAGAATCTCAAAATTCACGACAGAGAGAATTATATGCTAAGCATGAGAATTGCGAAATGTACGCCGACAAGAATTGCAAGTTGAAACAAGAGCAATTAGAATTAAACATTATCGAGATCTAAGAATACAGAGAGTAGTAAATAAGGGTATTCTAGAGAGATTACTTACAGTGCTCATTCAGAGAAATTAGTTGATGGATTAAGTGAACATACAACTTGTAAGTTTGGTTCTTAATAAAATGGTGTTTTTCTTTATATTGTTAGTTGTAGTAGTAATTTTGAATAGTACACATTTACTGTTTATGTCATTAATGGATATACAGAACTTTTATTTAATTGAAGTTTATTTTCTTCTTTTAGCATGTGCAACTTCCGAGTTAGATTTAATTATATATGACGCATGTACAAAGTTCATGAGTAGCACTTCTGGAATAGGTCTGTGGTATTTTTTTCCCTACTTTATGCAATTTATTTTAATTCCCTCTTCTTGGATTTATATTTTGGGATTTTTTAGACGATGCGATGTATGTTCGTGAATCTGATACATCTACTAAGAGTATTCATGATATTCAAGAAACGGGTAAACTATACTGTAAGTTTACTTTTTTGTATTATTGTCTTTCATTGAAGTTTATACATTGTTTATTTCTTTTACTAGGTTTTATTGCTTCGCCAGAAATACAGACATTAGAAAATAGTTCAAATATAAAAACAAATATTTTAGAAAAATATGCCAACTGAATGTTACATGTTACCTTTGCCAAGAATTTGTGATTTCTGTGGAGCAAAGAAATTTCAAAAAGAAAGTAAAGGTTTTTGTTGTTCGGATGGAACTATTAAACTAAAAATCAATGATGTACCTCCTGAATTATATCATTATTTATATTTACATCTAATGAATCAGTTGAAATCAAATTTATATTAGAAGTTAGAACAGTAATTTTTCTTTTACTTCATTTGGTGTAAAATATAATAAAGACTTATGTCAAAGAAACAAAGGAGTATATACTTTCAGAGTTCCAAGGACAGATATATCATTACCTAAACGAACTTCTTCAATGGATTGTAGGCCTTCTTATTTACAACTTTATATTTACGACACTGAATATGAGATAAAAAATCGATTAAAAATATCAGATAAATTATCTCAGTCAATTATTGAAAAATTAGTTCACATCTTAGAGATTATTCCATACGCAAGATTCTTTCGAAGTTTAACTAATATTCCTGATTTAGAAAGTCGTGAGATAAAAATTACATGCAATTTAAGTATGGATCAAAGAGTTTATAATGCTCCAACATCATCACAAGTTACTGCCATTTGGGTAGATGACGAACCATCAAAAAATGTTGGAACTTGTGATATATCTATTTATAGTCATTCTAGTAGTAAACATAGAGTACACTATTATTTTGGATGTTATGATCCTTTCCAATACCCTTTGTTATTTTCCAATGGTGAGAGTAGTTAGCATTAAGGTATTGAAAAAGTTACTAAATGGCATAATCATCTTGATGCTCGTTCTATAGAACTACTACTTGATGCACATTATGCTGATTTTCTTAAAGAATTATTGAACAATGAAATGGCAGGTTTGAAAATGAGTTATTACTTTATTTTACAATTTTTATTCAGTTTTTTTATTACTAACATTTATTTTGTTTAATACATTTTCAGTCGTGCAAAAGAAGTGGAAACAATTACAAGTCTCCTGTCGTGAATACTATTGTTATAAACTACAGGTAAGATCGCTAGATAACTCAGTATTATTACATTTTGGTCGTCTTTTGCAACAATATGTAGTTGACGTGTATATAAAGTTGAATCTTCTAGATTAGATTACTTCCGTAACAATCAAACGGAAATACGCAATGAGCTTTACCAAGAAATTTTTGATAGTGTACAACATGGTGAAACAAGAGGGTCAAATGTAGGTTGAATGATTATTCTACCATCATCATTCGTTGGTGGTCCTAGGTATTCGAATAAAAGGTACATGGATGCGATGACATTAGTTCAAAAATTTGGAAAACATGACATTTTTTTAACAATTACATGCAATCCCAATTGGCCTAAAATAAAACAAGAATTAAAATATTTTGATGAAGTTCAAATTAAACCTGATTTGGTGTCACACATTTTTAGAGCAAGGTTAGAAGAGTTGAAAAAAGATTTGTTTAAGGAACATTTATTTGGACCTCTAGTTATATATATATATATATATATTGAAATCAAGTTCGAAGATTATTTCTCCTGAAAATGTAGACAAAATTGTGTGTGCTGGAATTTCGAATAATACAACATATCCTTATTTGCATTCCGTTGTTGTAAAACACATGATGCATGGTCCTTGAGAGTTTTAAAATCCAAATAATGTATGCATGGAGAATGGTGGAATATGTAGAAGTCATTATCCACATAAGTATAATACACATACTTCTTTGGATGAAACTTCTTATCCAAAATATGAAAGGTGAAATGATGAAAAGAAAGTTAAAGTTAGAAAACATTTTCTTGATAATAGATGGGTTGTACCTTATAATCCTTATCTATTAGCTAAATATGACTGTAATATGAATGTAGAAATAGGTTCAACAATAAAAGCTATTAAATACTTGTACAAATATGTTTACAAAGAACATGACAAGGTGAATTTCTCTGTGAACGATGAGGGTAAGTTTAACAGTGTGGATGAAATACAAAGATTCCAATTTGGTAGATGGATCTTGCCCCCTGAAGCAATCTAGAGGATCTATGGATTTAATATGTATGAAATGAGTCCAACTATTATTTTATTACATTTACATCTAGAAAATAAGCGATTATATTGACGATCTTCCTAAAGTTATTCGAAGAGATTTTTTGAAAAATCAATGCTAACTGATTTTTTTTTTTTTACGATGAATGCTGCAAGTGAAGAGTCAAGAAAATTATTGTATAAAGAATTTCCTGAACATTTTGTGTAGGATGGACAACGTAAGTGTTGGACAATTAGAAAAAGAAAGAGAGGCGCTGTGGTTGGAAGGCTTGTAGCAGCATGTCCTAGCAAAGGTGAAATATATTATTTTGCGAATGTTGTTATGTCATGTTAGGGGACTGCTATCTTTTGAAGATCTAATATTTGTTAATGACGTTTCTGTAAAAACTTTTTGTGAAGTTGCATAATTACGAGGTTTGCTTAGAGGGGATAATAATTGTGAGTTATGCTTGCAAGAAGCTTGTAATTATCAAATGCCGAAGTCATTGTGTCGCTTGTTTGAAACTATTTTAGCATTTTACTAT
Source organism: Fraxinus anomala (assembly GCA_903798345.1). NCBI lineage: Eukaryota > Viridiplantae > Streptophyta > Magnoliopsida > Lamiales > Oleaceae > Fraxinus > Fraxinus anomala. The sequence continues at coordinate 18,571 of CAIGRN010161401.1, read as the reverse complement.
CCTGATGATCCCAAAAAGTTGTGGGATCAATTTAAAGAATTTATGTTTGAAGATTATTATGGAAAAATATGATTTTACGTGATGCGGAACTAAAAACATAACAGTCTATAAATTCATTTTTTGAACCAATTGGCAAATCTTTGAATGACTATGGGTTAGCTATTTATGATATAAATATCCAACAAGACGAAATATTAGAAAGAATGGTTCATGAAGAATTAGGAATATTAATATCTGAAGCTGATCTTTCATGTGTAGATAGCCCTAATCAAGAGTAAAGAGCTACTTATGATGCAATTTTAAGTAAAATCTTTGATAATGTTGGTGATATGTATTTTGTTGATAGTCCAGGTAGATCAGGAAAACCTTTTTATATCGTACATTGCTTGCAGCTATTAGATCAAGAAACTTGGTTGCTTTAGCAGCTGCATCTTCAGGAGTGACTGCTGGTTTATTGCCGGGGGGTCGAACAACACATTTAAGATTTAAAATTTCACTTTATGTTCATAATGATAGTATCTGTTCAGTAAGTAAACAATCTGCTCTATCTGATTCGTTTAGGATGACACATCTAATTATATGGGATGAAGCTCCATTAATAAATTGACAAGCCGTGGAAGCATTAGACAAAATGTTAAGAGATATAAGTGACATCGAATTGCCATTTGGTGGAAAAGTAATAGTTTTGGTGGAAATTTTCGAAAACTTTTACCTGTTGTCCAACGAGGGGACAAGGAGGACATAATTGAGTCAAGCTTTGTTAATTCTTAATTTGCATTATATGTTGAAGAATTGGACAAATTTATGATAAGATGTCAATCTTAGATAATAATTATTAAAATACACAATAATTTATGTCAATAAGTGTTGAATACTTGAATTCCTAGATGATAAATTATACCATATTTTATTCGATCTTTCCTATAAACTACGCCATTAGAATATATTTAGCCTATATTTGAATCACATTCTCCAAAAAATTATTTTTTCTCAAATTCATTTTCAATAATATATTCTCTTGATAAAATAATTTTGCCTCTTTTTTAACTACACGGTTTCCAAAAAAAAAAACATAGCTACAAAATTATTTTTACAAAAAATGGGACTCGGACATGACCTTTAGTATGTTTAAATGGATCACATAATTGAAAAGAAAGAAGTAAAAGATTTTGGAATACCGATATGGGATTAAAAAACTTTGAACGGAATGGGATTCATGCAGAAATTGTTACTGGAGAGTATAGTGGTAATTAAGTCTTTTTACCCCGTATCTCTTTTATTCCTCTCGACTTCGATAAAATCGTATTTCCATTTAAGAGAACACAATTTTCAATACGTCTATGTTTTGCAATGATTATAAACAAATCTCAAGGACAACTTTAGAATATGTTGGAATATATCTTCCACAACCCGTATTTTCTCATGGACAATTATATGTTGCGTTATCGGGAGCAAAAATGAGTAGATGTATTAAAGTTCTTGCCAAACCAATATTTGGCAATAAGATCCATGTTAAATGTACCAAAAATGTTGTTTACTATGAAATTGTATCTTCAGTTATGTGATTTTGTATTTACTCCTTGTCTATAGCTTTAATTAAGTATCATATAACCCCTACAAAATAAACATTAATACACTTGAATTTCTCAAAATGATTGAAAACAAATTGCTAAACGACCACCACTACCAATTACTCCACACCTGCTGGAAGCCGTTCAAGCATGGCCTTCTTCCCATCCCCAAACTCATTTTCCCCAATGCCACACAAATTAGCCCTTCTGACTGTCGATTCTTCCAACCGAGTCAACTTGGAAACCTTCATCGGATGTCTCCAGATCTCTCTTGACCGTTCTCAGCCTATCCTTGAAACCATGTCTAAGTCTTCTGTTTTGTATGATGATTCTGATCCTTTGGCCAATGCTAAGACTCCTCAGGAGGTGGATTTGATTGGATTTAACGTGTTTGATTTGCTGAATTCTTTGTATATATGGAGTTATAAGAGGTTGATTCCTAAAAGGGCATAAGGATTCTGTTGTTGTCGCTACTGTTTAGCCCTCCACATATGCTTTTGACGGGTTTTCTCTGCCATTTCACCATTACAGGTGTCAAATTTTAGTTATAGCATGTTATTCTTTTAGGTTCATTTTGATTTTGTTTTATTTTAGAGTTTTCTGGTGCATTATTGTTGAATTTGGGTATTTTAAGTAGATTTAGTTCGAATATTATATTTCTTGTTTATATCGTTGTTTCCATTTCTCTTTCAACACACCATGAGCCAATTCTCGAGGATGAGCTTATCATCTCCAATGACCATGCTCACAATGTTAGTGATGCATTCTAGCAGAGGTTTACCAAAACTCCCACACTTGCCAATGGTTTCTCCAACTTGTAGGCCATGGTATGTATTAAGAGTCTCTTCTTTTTAACTTAGCTTTTTTATTTTCTTTCTGAATTTTTTTTCTTCAATGTCTTTGTGGATTCTAGATTTGTTTTGATTAATTTTGAATTGCATGAGATGGAAAGTATGCAATATTTATGAGACGTTGATTGAAGTGTTGGTATTTAATGAATTTATAGGAGGCGTGCAAAATTTTACTTGTGGACAAATATAAAGGTTTCTCTTTGCTCTTTCAAACCTCTATTTTTGGATTCTTCAAATATTTTTTTCTTCTGCTTTTGTATTACTTTGACATTCAAAGCATTTGTCATGGGCGAAGGCAAAATAGATGACCAAGGTAGAACTTTTTTACAGCTGTAGGTTAAGTTTTAGCTTAAAATCAAGTTGTATTGTATTAGCCTATTAGGCAGTTATAGTAGTCTATTAATTTATATTATTGTGTGGATTTTCACATTTCTTTTATCTTAGATTTTTCATTAATTGCAAATTGCTATTTTACATTATAGAAAGTTTATCCTCATGTGGAGAATAAAGACACATTTGGCCCAGATAACATGGATGGTTTTCCATCTGACTTAACATATGCAATTTTTCATTCCTTGCTTGACTTGAGGTTGTCTGGATTCTAGATTAGCTTATGAAAATTAATTTTACTGCAAAACATTTCACCCAAATGAATCTGGTTGGAGGCAATATGCTATGTGCGGGAAGGTAATAATATTTTCAAATGGTCACCTTTTCTACTTTAGTTTCTTTCCATTTCTTGACTCTATTGAATTTGTTGTGGTAGGGTATCTACCGTGTATGCATTGCTTGGAGACATTTACATGAGTACATGGATTTTAGAGGTATACGGTGCATAATTGTGTTAAAAGATTTCAAAAATTCATTCTATGTAATCAATGCAGGTAATTTAGTCATTTCAACTTGTGACCAACAAGAATTATTTTCCAATGATACTATTCATGCACGAATCAGAGGATTACTTTTCTGCAGGCCATGCATTTCTTTCTATAGTTTTTGCATTTATTTTTATAAATTAGTACAATTTAGTTGATAATAATATAATTGAAAGTCAGAAAAAGAAAACGGGTTGGAAGTTGAATGACATTTTCTTTGACAAAGCTTTAGAAAAAGTAAAGTTATTGGTTAGAGAAAGTAAAATTGATTTCCTACTTGAAACCCAAAAAAAAATAAAAAATAAAAAATAAATAAAAAACTGTTTGAAAACCTCAAAGATGTTTGGCAAAAAAATTACTTAGCTTTTCAGCTCAGCCAAACTTGCTTTAGCCTGTAGACTAGCTTAGCATAATCAATAACATTGCTCTTCACTCACATATAGATCATTTCTGTAGATGGCAAGTTAAATATTAGATCCCATGTTTGCATCTTTCTATTCCTTAAATTTTCTGAATTTAAATCTCGTCCCATGTTCGATATCATTCTTTAGTGGATTGTGACACATTTTGAATTTTATTTTCAAGAGCCATATTGTGGTTCTTATATAACTATAAAACTTTCCAATAGATCCATGGTGACGAGACTTTTAATGCTACATTTGTCACAAATGGTACTGGAGCTATGTATTCCATCCATGGTTGTTGAAAATTAAAAGGATGATGAAAATTTTGGTTTTGAGAGGCTCCTGCAGTTGACAAAGACTACGGATGCAAGTAAATTTGGACAGCTCTCCCACTCTCATCAAGATGGTTTAAATGTAATCCTTGCCGTAGTCGAAAGTTCACGCTTTAGGAATCTCTCTCAGAAGTTGACTAGCTCTTCTGTATTTATGAGAATAGACAATGAGAGACAAATACACAAGGCTAAATAATTGTATGAACATCTGAATCATCCTTCTCTAAATTTCTCTATTAGCCTTTCTTCTTTGAAACACGTTCTATATTTTCCCAGTAAAATTGTTGAAAGAAGTGAAGTAAACCTCAGGGGCCAAGGGCAAGCAAAATTTTGCCAAACGCTACATAATCTTAATGAAGGTTGTAACTTTCAGTTCACTATCAATTAATTTTGTTTTCCTCTTTTAAATGAATATGTCAATTTTTAGGAAGCTTGGAAAGATGAAGCTAGACAATATCTTGGTTGGAGCAAATGATTCAATATGCAATGTGTTAAGGGTGATTAATCTCTACCTTTTCGACGACTGGATATGTTGTTTTAAGGGGTAGGTCCACTATTAGATTGTAAACGACACAAAAAATAACAATGAAATTTCTCATCCTTAGAACTTTGAACTAATGTAATTAGCTTCCTAACACAAACAACTTATTATTCGTAGCTTTTTTTTTTTAACATCTGAATACAAGCTTTAAAAGACAATAGGGACTTAGAGTAGTTATTATTAGATTGTGCTATAAAGTGGAGTCACCTATCCATAGAAACGATGTTGCTTCTGCTCCTCAATCTTCCAGATCAATTAAGGAAGACTTAGTACACACACATACACAAAAAAATATAGTATACAATTTAATTGATTTATTAAATTATTTTTTATTATTCTAGAAGCTATTAAATTTTGTAATTTTTTTTAGATGCTGTGGTTTTCAACAAGGAATAGATATTGTACAATACATCCATTCAATTCTGGTAATTCAATATTCTTTATTGTACTCTATTGTAATTCAAGAAAAAATAAATTTGAATTCTGCAATTACAATAATTATTGCTGGTAATGAGGAGCTACTTTGACTAGAAAATATCCAAACACATAACTAAATCCACTAACTCCGATTTCTCTTTCCTAAATTTCAGGTACTGACACAAGATACTAACAACCATTCTCTTCTGTACAAAAAGCTATTGACTATATGTGTGTGTGTGCAATCTTCTTCTCAAAACTGTTGCTCCTACACTAAAGCTTTACGTAAAACTTAGGTATACATCTTTGAATTGCATGCGTTATTTTCTAAAGATTATAAGATTCCTCTTCACAAAAAGGATTCTTTCTTACATATTCTATACTTCTCTCTTCATGTATGAACTTTATTATTATTTCATAGTTTATAATTCTAATGTGATAATAACAATAGTTTCTTCTTGAATTTCATGCAGGAAAATGATGCAAAAATACAAGCTCATCCCAAATATCTATCCAGGGCAAAGTGACTCGACTGTCAAAGTTATTTTAGCTGAAAAAAGTGCCCCAAAACTAGCTTAGAATGGTGCCTCCAAATACTTGAAAATGACATTAATCGACATAGAGGTATGTTTTTCACTCCTAAAACCTTTCATCCACTAAATATTTATCACAAACAGATGTTGAACCTTTAAAAAACACAATCGTATTTCTTCATCTCTCTGCTTTTTATAATAGACTACATAAGAAGTATTAAACCAAAGCTTAAAAACCTGGAGGTTTCCATTTCCAATTGAAACTACATATTTATTTTTTGCCTTAGACCAATATTTCTTAACTCAGCCTGCACGCTTCTTTACATTCTAAGCACATAAAATCTAATATTTTTTTAACATACTTGTGATTTGCAAATTATAATTTGCCTACTAGACATGTATTACATCTAAATGTTATTATTTTGTTCTCTATCTAACAAAGGGAAACAAGGTGCAAGCTACAAACTTTGATTCTAATATAGCAGCTTTGGAAGATCGATTGGTCTTATTCAAAACATCTTTAATATCTAATACAACGGTAAAATTTACACCACCTCAATTTAGAGACTCTATTGGTAAATTCCAGTGGACCATTTCTAGAACAATCAGAATACAGGAAATTCGTGAAGACCATAGTGGGCTTCTGTCTTCTACATATGTGTTTACTCCTTTCCATGAGCTACAAGAATACATGGATTCAAACATAGAAAATTGTAATTTCTAATACTTTACTTGAGACAGTATTTCTTCTCTTTAAACAAATACAATTACTAATTATTTCTTTTCTAATTTTTTTAGGCATCCTTGGAGCAGTTATTGATATTTGACCCAAAAGACTAATTCAAACACGCTTTGGATCACAATCTTATGTTCAATATCTGATTCTTGTGGATGACAAGTTTGTACATCCGCTTGTTAATTTATTTTTTCTAAATTCAAAATTATATACTCATTATTTCGACACCAACTGTCTTTAACTTTCAATATTTTTCACATTTTACAGGTTTGAAATAATATTGTTAACTGTGGAATGGTTTTGTGGAAAAAGAATGTACTCTTATTTTAGAGAACTAGACTAAGAAACCAATTGATGTCGGAAAGCAATTGAAAGTGTCATCTTTCAATGGTACTCTTCACATACACACACACACACACACACACACACACACACACACACATGAAATCAGCTTTTGCTTATTCGCGGTTCAATTTATACAAATTTTTATTGTATGTATAATAGGTCTTTCAATATTAACAAATCCCAACAACTCTTTCATCATTGATGCTCCTTTCCAACAAGCTGTTGAGTTGAAGTCTTGGTAATTGCTGTTAAATCTTTCATTTAATTTAGTTTACCTACTTATTATTATCTTGAATACTATAACACTAAATGTTAAAGTTACATTATTATAGACTCAATATAGTTACCTTAGAAACTATGCTAGAGATTCCGTACAATTGAAAGTTAAAGCTAAATTTTACCTTATAACCTAAGTCAATGCCTAAAAATTAAAGGTAAAAACATGTACTCTTTTCTCTTAACAGGTACAAAAAGTCAAACTATAGATCAATCATGTAGCTAAACAAATTTGTCTCTAAACAAATATATGTATATGCGAAGTATTAGGAGGGTGTATGAACCAACACTTTAGTACATGTTTACATATTTGCATTGCTAATTTACTAATACCTTTGAACTTCATTCAAGTTTCTGACTTCACATTTAACATTTCAATGTGGTGCATTTGTTTTCTATACCTTTCTTATATATATATATATGTATATATATATAGATATATATATATGTATATATATATATATATATATATCAGCTTTTGCTTATTCGCGGTTCAATTTATACAAATTTTTATTGTATGTATAATAGGTCTTTCAATATTAACAAAGCCCAACAGCTCTTTCATCATTGATGCTCCTTTCCAACAAGCTGTTGAGTTAAAGTCTTGGTAATTGCTGTTAAATCTTTCATTTAATTTAGTTTACCTACTTATTATTATCTTGAATACTATAACACTAAATGTTAAAGCTATATTATTATAGACTCAATATAGTTACCTTAGAAACTATGCTAGAGATTCCGTACAATTGAAAGTTAAAGCTAAATTTTACCTTATAACCTAAGTCAATGCCTAAAAATTAAAGGTAAAAACATGTACTATTTTCTCTTAACAGGTACAAAAAGTCAAACTATAGATCAATCATGTAGCTAAACAAATTTGTCTCTAAACAAATATATGTATATGCGAAGTATTAGGAGGGTGTATGAACCAACACTTTAGTACATATTTACATATTTGCATTGCTAATTTACTAATACCTTTGAACTTCATTCAAGTTTCTGACTTCACATTTAACATTTCAGTGTACACGTAAACAAAAGATATGGAAAGACTTTTACATGAGGTGTAAACAACACAATTTAATTTGTTACAGCTCTCCTTAATTGAAATTTATGTGAACTTAAGAACTCCAAAACTAACAGTAACATGCCTTCGATGCGTAATTCAATTCTTAGATGCTTCAATTTAGTTGTTACTCCCTTTACTTAAGGTGTAAGTAGTCTGGTTTAGTCATCTAATATAAGAGAGTTATAAAATAGCGGAATACTATTTATTATTTAATTTCTGGACAAAAATACTTTACAAAAAGTATATGAGAAGTATCAGTAGGCTTGAGCATTTTAAATGTTAAATCTACAAGTTCAGTTCAACTACCAAATGTAATCATCTCAGTTTCTTATTTCACTTGCTACTTTAATCACATCTAATGCATGATGGATGCAAATCTTCAAAATCTGAATGAGATTGTATCCAAGAAATGTTATTATGCATTGACGTCCTCAAGAGTGTCCATTCCAAAGGAAGACAAAATAACTCCAATCAGAAATATATAAGGGCTTTTGCTTGTCGTAAGTAACCTTTTTTTCATATTATATCTTCCTAAATTCTAAAATATTTTCATTACTGTTTATTTTTAAACATACATATTATTAACCCATCCCTATTCTCTTAACATCGCAAAGCTACCTTTGGTTAAAAGCAAAAAATACATATTACACATCACAATCAGTCTTTCTGGTACATGTCATACAACAATTGCAATAAATCAACATATGCCGATTTCGATGAGATCCATTGCTGCTCATTTTGTAGATACTCTCAAGTCCGTGCTATTTCAAGGTAATAATTGCATATACATCAAATAGAATTTAATACAGTACATATTTTCCAACTCTTATGTCATCTATATGTCATATTGCCACAGAGCAATAGCTTCTATTCAATTGCAAGATTCATCAAGATGTATTGATGCTACAATTGTAGAAAAACCAGTTGAGAAGTTCTTACAATGCTCCACACTTACATTGATGAAACAAACAACTTTGGTACCCACCTCAAACATATTTTTAAATTATTATGCTATCATACATTCATTTACATTGTTCAATCCAACGTTCCTATTTCAGCATGATAAACAAACATTCTAGAATCAATCCATGCCTTAACAAATAAAGATCTGTTCTTCTATGTAAAAGCGGTAAAGCAGAAAAATGGAGAAGAATACAAGTACGATGTCATCTTCCTTGTAGATGCATCTTCAACAACAGGAGAAAGTTCACATGTAAGCACTGATGGGAGTACATCTCTAACTCCATTTGCTGAATCACTACGCTTGATGCAGCGTGATTCTAAAGAATCATTAGCCAAAAGAGTATTATTCTCAACTTCCAGTCCTTCACATTCTAAGAACAAAGAAGATGAAAGAGATGATAGTGACAAAGGGAAAGACATTGCAGTGAAGGAGTCCATTGATGACAATCTTGAATGATGCAGAATGTCTAACTATTGGAGAAATGATGCAAATTAAAAATGTTTTTTTGTCCTTTTGGTCTCATTCCAGTTGAAAGTACAAGATGTAGCAAGAATTAGAATATGTATTTTGTATATGAATTTTAAAATATCACTTGTATTTCAAGCTACTCATGAAGTAGTATTCAACCAAACATTATTTGTAGTTTGGCTCCATAACTATTTTACATTCAGAATTTGATATTCTGGTTAGTTATATGAAATAATGTGATGATTTTTGGTCTTCATTATCTTTTTGGTTGATGTTTGTGTCCACCTATCTCCATTGTGTAGATTGTACAGCTTCTGATTCATAAGAAAAGAACATTTACAAAATAGATTCTTATGATTACTCTAAATGTTTCTAACATTTAAACCCGATTCAATTATTTGCAAGCTAGATAAGGATTTCCCTCTTTCTTATTGAAGAATCAATATGATAAATTTTTTAATATTTCAATATTAGAACATTTGTAGTACAATGGTTGCTTTAACCAACTAACGTGCTACGCACATTCGCCTCACTAGTAACTTCACATTTAATTTTTATTTCAGGAGTATGTATTGTGATGGTGGAATTCTCAAAGTGCCACATTGTATTATTTCATATTTTTATTCAAGTCCTACTTCTCAGGTAAATAATGGCTTGCCCTTGCTTATTTTTTAACAGATTGAAAATGATTGAACCCTTGTCGGATTATATGATTGCAGTCTTATCAACTTATATAATTGCATGCAACTACAATTTATTTTGGAGAGGGGTGGATCTAATTTAGGAAGTTCTCCGTAGGCCCCGAAAATCACAGGATCGACACTATTTCCAACCACACTCGATTGCCGTTGATACTCTATCCCTCAAAGCCATCGCCTCCTATTTCTTATCACGCTTTAAAAACAAGTAAAAGTGGCAAGTGATAAGTAGAATTGCTTGGGTTTCAAAACAAAACAAATGATTCTTTGGTGTTGATACCACTGAAACTCAAATTCTTGATAATTCTCATTGCATCTCTTGATATTTATTTATGAAATGTTTTGAGATTTCAAAATCGAAAAAGAATTAAAAGCAAGATTCGAAATTTCGATTGCCCAAAATTTGAATCTATATGATATATGCATTTATAGATGGAAAAAACACATATATACAAAGTCAAATTGGATTGACATGGAGGTGGACATCATGGCGATGGTAGCCTGTGGCATCGAAAGTCGACGGTGGGGATGGTGATCGGTAGTCGGGCATTGGGTATGAGGGTGGGTGGGCCGGTGTTGTAAGGATTGACTGTGAGAAGAAATTGTTTAACAATATTTTTTAAAATAAAGCCTCTCTTTGATAGGAATTAAAATTAAAATTTTAATTTAAGTCAAAATGAACAATAAATTTTGATTAAAATATTATATTGGATTCACAATTTTTCAACTACAAATTTTCAGCAACTTTGATCAAAATTTACTAAAAATCTAATTTTAATTTCCACCAAACAAGGACAAAGTGTTTTTAAACAATGAGTGAAATTTCCTTTGAGATTATTGTCTCCGCTGTGCTAAACTAGGATCCCTCTTCTCGCCGCAGTTCTATTAAACCATATCCCTAACTCTGCCACAATTGTCGCTGCCAAGAAAACTAGGAAGACTCATGAGATTATCAACAACAGCTTGTCTTTTACACTATAGAATGCTATCAGAGTGTATAATAATCACATACTTTAACTTCACATTGATATTTCTAGCAACAACGCCTAGGCTTACTTAAGGACACTTATTTTAGTTTTTCAAGTCATTCAAACTACCTTTCGATTATGCAAAATTAAACTACGCAAAGTTTAGTATAACATTCCTCGAGTTTGATAGGTCTTTTAGACCCGTTGATCATTGGTGTATTTAGCTCATGTTTGAGACACATTAAAATTATCATTCTTCTACTCATTTTTAATCACATATTATTTAATAAAATAATATTTTTTATCACATCAATAACTTTTTTTTCTTTTTTATCAATACATTCTTCATTAATCTACTATTCCAAAATATATTCTTCCAAAATAATGCGGCTCAAACACAATAATGGAAATTTGATGCCTTTAAATAAGACATTTAGGCACTGTTTGATTTGTCAATATTTTCCGTGGAAAATGAAAATTAAATTCTATTTCCACCTTTTTGCATGTTTGATTGACTAAATTTTCCATGGAATTGGTTTTCCACATTTTCTTGGTTTTTGAGGAAAACCTTTTTCCATGGGTTTGGTGGGAAAAGCTTTTCTAGGCAACTTTTTTATTAAATGTTTTTGACAATGAAAATAAATTATATCCCCAATTCTAACAAAATCTATTCATTTAATGGACAATTTCCATTAAAAACAAAATCAAACGAATGCTAAAAGATCCAAAATTTCAATACTTTTCAGGTGAAAAATTATACCAATCAAATACAATTAATTGACAATTCTCAGTAAAACAAGTTTTAGGCAATTCAATTCCATGGAATTCATTTTATTTCCACTCAATTTTATTCTTGCAATCAAACGGACGCTTATTGTTCTTATATGATGCAAAAAATGAAGTAACTCTCGTGTCATTTATGGATAATCATAAATCTAAAATAAATTTAATATACTACTAACTAGGTAAAATAAATAATGTTAATGCAGTATTGGTTTCAATATGAGTTAGCCTACTCAAACATAGCACGACCATTTATGAATATGTTGGACCATAGGTTGGCTAGGCTTCATCCTTCCGAGTTTGCAATCCACTCAACCTGACCCGTATATGGTTTTTTTTTCCCCCACTAAAGACCAATAAAAATACAAAATAAATAAAAAAGGAGGCTCGATCCAGCCTCACTAAGGGCGGCCTGGCCCGTTCGTTCCGACTCTCAAGATTTTCGGTTACGTACACATCTTTGCTTCGGTGACACGCTGAATTTCTCGACTGTCTACAAAGTCGTCCTCACAAAAACAGTTGCAATCGATTTTGTGACATTGATATATATATATATATATATAGTTGTGTGAATGATTTGTTTTCAAATCCAAATCAATTTTTTTGTAATCTTTTGATAATTCCAAAAAATTGTTATAAAATTATAATTTTCTGTTCAAAAAAGTCGTAACAATATGCTGAACAACTTGCTCTGAACTGTAACTCTCTGTCTACAATTTTAGATCTAAATTAAATGCCTTATTAAGACACCACAACCTTTTCATTAAAAAAAAAAAAAGTGCAATATTATTATGTTTAATTTGATGAAGGGTCATATTAAATGTATTTGTGGGGCAACTCCCTTTTGCGTCGTAAATTCTATGATCTAAGCGAAGACTTAAGAGCCATTTAGTTTACATTTTGAGAAGTTAAAATGAGTTTTTGAAACTTAGAAGTTATTTTTGGAACTATTTGGTTAATTTTATTAAATTGCTTCTTTTAATTAGAATAAGCTTTAGAGGGAACTGACCTAATGTAACTTCTTCTAAAAACTCCTCTCAAAATTAGTTTACAAACATCAATTAAGGTTCTTCTACAAAAAGCAAAAGCATTGCCAAACGAGCCCTTAAATAATTACTGTTGGGCATATGAGATGTGAACACAAATTTTATGATCCAAAATAAGTCCCATCGATGCTTACACTAAAACATTTGTACTTGTTGTGATCAGAGGGTGCAGAATGTATCCAAGGAAATAAGGAAACTCGTCACATGGTAGAAGATGATATAACTCTGTATAGTAAACTCTCTGCGTGTATCATCTTTGGCCATTGCTAGATCTATCTACATGGGTGGTCGGGTATTTATGCTTGTGACGTGTTTTATAAAGTGGATTGAACAATATGAAAGTCACTCAAGAAGAAGAAAGAACAAATATTTGCTTGTGGACAGATAACAAATCTTTTGGATAGGTTGTCTTGAAACTCAACAACCCTAATAAAAATGGCACTCGAATCACGTTTAGTTTGCAAAAGGGCATCTCACCTTTGGCAGGCGCCAAGACGGGTTTTTTTTTGGGGGAGAAAAATGTATTTTCACTAGAACAAGTTCGTTGCGAGCCAAGCAAACAAAAAATGATTCAACCAAGCGAACCTCTGACTCTATTAATGATCAAAATCCAAGCCGGGGGAGGCTGATTATGGCTTTGACTTGATAGGGCCTCTTTCTCTAAAGATTGTCTTATTCTTCAGTGTAACCAGTGCAAGGACTACTTAAAATAAATGAAACTATTCTGATCATGAACTCCATTTTGTAATTCTAAACGATCGAGTTTAAATACTTTAAACCTTGTCCACACATAAGCGTTGTGGCTCGTTGTTTGTTATTCTAAAATTGTTTATCTAGTCATCTAGTTGACAAAACAATGAATATTTTTTTCAATGTACGTCTTCTTTAATTCTGTTTAATTTTAACAAGTTCAAGGTACCAAACTTGTTATTTACTCTTTCATGCATAATTGAGGCATGCTCTTCAAAGTCTAAACTAGGTGACAGCCCAAGGTAAATTTCGATCCAATTTCTTGACTCAAATTTGATTTAGCCTGCCCAAAAGCTCATGTCCATCTCAATTATAAAATTTAGTTTATCTCAAAATTTAATTCTAGTACTGATTTTAATGTGCATTAACGTGCCTTAAGTCGGCAGAACAGTAGGAAATACAAAAGGGGCCCGGATCAAAACATAGTAGCAACTGTGTCTAAAAGGCAATAGAATAGTCTTATCACACTCTTTGAAAACATTGTTTCTGGTTTAACTGTCCGCTCAAGTCTACTAATTTGATCAGTTCATAATGTGGGTGTTTTGTGGCTTAAGCTTAAAAAAATTGCTTTTAAGTTTATCTACAAGTAAATAAGTTACTTAAATCAAAATTGCGAAGTAAAAATGAAAATTCCATCTTCTAATATTAGCTAGGGGTGATGGGCTTAGCCCCTGTTTGACACACATTCTTTCAAAACTTATTTTCAACCACACATTTTTCAATAAAATAATATTTTTCATCACATCAATAATTTTTCCTTACTTTTTAACCACATATTTAAGATCATATCACTATTTAAAATACATTCATTCCTCAATAATATTCATCAAATACACGCTAATAAATTATGTTGTTTTGAAAAGAACAGGCTAAGTCTCTTGAGAAATATAATTTTTGTTGTTGATATATGTTTTCTTGTACTGGTCATGATAGTTACATAAAGCCTAGTTAGGTCGCTCTAAATCATTATGAAACTTATTTTTCGATCACACATTCTTTCAATAAATTAATTTTGAATGTGAATTCAGAACTTTTCTATTTTTAAATTATACATTCTCAAGAAAAAATTATTGTCACTTCAAATAATCTCTCACAAAAAAAAAAAAAAAAGGAAAAAGGACATGTAATAAATGATAATACTGTTGTAAAATGCACGCGACATGCCATGAAAATAACTCCATTTTATTTTATGCCCTGTTTGGCTTCATTTTTTTCAAACTCATTTTTAACTACACATTTTTCTATAATATAATATTATACATAAATTTAAAATTTTTTCTTATCTTTTAACAAGACATTCTCCAAAATCAATATTCTAAAACTATTTTTTCCCAAAATCTTATTTTAATGAAGTCCAAACATGGGCCTATATTTTTATAAATCTGCAAGGAAGATCTAATGAATTTTAAATTCTGATATTTTACATATAAGAACAAACTTCACTTCACTTCACTTCACATTGACCTGATGTGATTTAAATCATTCTTTATTTTTCATTACCTTAATTTTTATAATATTTCACTGCATATTTTAACAGTATCTTTTGTAATAATAGACAAATAAACAATACCCTACATCTTGACTATAATGATTTGTACATTTGTGTGTCATATGTGAAGAGGCACTATTGGCACCAATAAACGTAAAATTATTTTTCAAATGGGTTAAAAAATTTCTTATTTAACAATATTTATACCAGTCGAAAATGGTCTAATCAATTAAGGGTGAAAAAAAAAAAATTCAAAACGTTGTATAATTATTGTCAATTTATTTGTTTTTATTTTTACTGCAAAAACCTTTACGGATCAAATATATGTTTTGAAAACCTTATCTTTCTATGATTTTTCAACGTGTCATGTACTTCGTAAGCTTCTATTTCTTAGAAGAGTAAATAGGGACAACTTCATCAAGTAGTAACCGTACACTTTTGTTCAAATAATTCAGCCTAATCAAGACAAGAGAGAAAGAGAGAGATTTTAAAAAGAGAAAACACACAATGATTAATGCACAAATTATTAAACTAATCAATGTAAAAATATTTTTTATTAGGTTTTTTTTCACAGACAAATTAAAAAATTGCAGTTTCCAATGTGCTAAGGTTCGACCCCGACAATAAACACCACGTGGAACCAGGTAGGCATCATTACCAATTTTATTTAATTCGAACAGTGCAGAATTAGTACTTTCTATTAAAGATAGGTAAAAAGATAGGTAAAAAGATGACCAAATTATTAATTAGTCTTTTTTATGCCATGGTCTATGAGACAAGTATGTGATAATTAGCTAAATAAGAACTAATCGAAGAGGCCAATTATGATTATCACTCCGCTTCGACATCGATTCTACCATGTGACCACAAGACGATTAGACCATGCCCTTAAAACACTTCCGGAATATTATTATTCGAGGTCGTTACTTTTCTGATGTACTACAATTTTGAGACAAGTGAAATTTCTATGATAGACCTTTTCCACTGGCCTCACCTTGGTCAAGTAGCACGGTACACTTGATCGATTCATGTAACAACTCTACATTAATGCCTCCAGTCCGATAATTTCAGCCTATGTTCAAGCTAGGGAAGCCATAGGCTTATTACGACTATGGATAGACACAATAGACAGTTATGGATTGACATAATTGAGTTTGATTAGTGAGTTGTTTGGATGGACCTCCATGTCCATCTAATGGACTTCGACTCATCTCTTTTGACTATAAATATTCACACCTAATGACATCTAAAGGTAATATTAAGTTGAACCTTGAATCCTAAGGAAAGATTGGTTATTCTCTCTTCAACCGACACCCGTAATTTCATTTATTGTGTTTCTTCCACACCCAAATATCGTTCGACTGTCTGAGATAAATGTAGGAGTATCCATGATAGAAGCTATGGTCATGTGTAGTTTAAAGATGATTTCTTAATATGTAAGTAACAAACATGTGGATAAGAGATCTTAGTCGGGATTTGTTGATAGTTGCATCCCATTGAATTTGAAGGTCAACAAAAGAACCTCAATCTTGAAGTAGGACTTCGCCCTCTACAAGAGAACCTCATCCTTGAAAGGTGGGACTTATTTACTTTAGATTTGTCACCTCAAAGCGCCAGCCTTGTTAAATACTCAAAGTTCATGCCGTATACAAATATTAATGAGACTAATCACTCTCATCTAGTGTCACCTCGAAGTAAATGTCAACAAGTGGTCCATCACTTCATCATTTGCCATGATCAAGCTATGACGATCTCATTATACTCACCACTTCTCTAGTCATACCACTCTCTTATTAGAACTTTATATACTTCATCCTCGCTTCCAAAGATGCCTTGTCCAACAAGATAGTTTCTCTTGATTCCTCATTTCGCCAAATTCTTTACCCTACGAGATGATTGTTATTGACATTTCTACAAAGTCCAATGCTTCATATGAATAAGAAGACTTTAGACTTGGGGGACAATTTTTACTCCTCGAACTACGAGATAAGCCACGTAGTAGTCAACTAAGCAAGAAAAAAGGAATAGACCACACAAGGTCAGCTCTCTGTTTCGACATTGCCTCTAACACATGCTCGACAGCAGTGTCGCTCAATCAAATGACTTCTCAAGCTATGTTAAGGTGAGAGGCCACGGGCCTTTGACGGCAATGGATTAACATAATGACAACTATAGATAGAAACAATCGAGCTTGACTGATGAGTCGTTAGGATGATGCCATTTATCAACATTCAATGGACCTCAATGCATCTTTGTTGACTATAAATACTCACAACTAGTGACATCCAAAGGTAATCTTAAATTGAACCTTGAATCATAATCAAAGATTGATAATTCTCTCTTGACCCCAACGTTGACATTTCCATTCATTGTGTGTCTTCCACACTCAAATATCCTTCCACCATCTGATGTGTACGATCGTCGCACCCATCCAGAGCAACGGTCATGTGCAATCTAGTGTCATTGTCCAAGTGTGTAGATTGTAGAGAATTATAAACCCTAATTTTATTTTACCAAGAACAATCAATTTAAAGAAAGAAAAATAAAAACTAAAAATCAATCAAGATTTATAGAGGTTTGACTCAATGTAAGACTATGTCATCTTTCGCCACTGCAATAATTAAATTATGATGAAAAAAATGATTTGCAAGAAAAAATTGCACTCCAATTTTATCTAACATCTCTTTCCCTTTCTTTTTGTTGAAAATAATAAAGACTATGGATGGTTCCTTACTTTTAAGATAAATGAGGACAAAATGGAATTTTACAAGGATTCTAACTTTATAATAGAATTTTGTAAAGTTTACAAAATTTTCAACTATCTTTAATGAAGTTTTGGTCTGGGGGACTCCACCCATTGCATAGCCACACCTCCCTAGGAGGGAGGCCTCCTGCCCTACCTACATCACCCACGATTGCCTCTTCGTGGATGTTAATTTGCGAACAGTTTCACGAAGTGGCAATAATTAGGTTTCATGACTTAACATAGATAACATACACTTGATAGGAAACAGGTTGGGATTTGTGACCGATGAATTCCATTGATAGGGCATTTTGTTACCCACAATTTAAATTCTTCATGCTCTAGTTATGGATTTAATAATTCGGCTATCTATGATAATAAATTTTAATTTGCAACATATATTTCACAATTTATGCCACTCAATTTATTTGGACTTCCATCACTTGTACTATGATGTCACGAGCTTTAACCATTTTCAATCGTACCCATACCGAAATTTAAACTAATCACACAAATAATTAAAAATACAATTGATCATTTAGTAGATGTGTACATTATATACGAAGAAAACAAACCACATTGATAATCAATTTACTGCATACTTTACCATCAACGGAGCTTTCTGTATGATGATCTCATTATGAAAGGCAGGAATATGATTTCTGGCTGGGCTTCACGCTTTCTTTTTCCTGGTGGTAGGAGTACTCTACTG
>CAIGRN010161383.1:0-16271 GCA_903798345.1 Fraxinus anomala | reverse complement strand
AAATTTCACATTTTCGATCGATCGAAAATGCTGATCTGGTCAGCCGAAATTCCAATGGGTTGATTTTTTCAATGGCTATACACTTTCGATCAACCGAAATTGGTCAACCGAAAGTGATTGGTTTGTCTTCCTTTGTTCTATAAATATTCATCTCTTCTTGCATTTAATTTCAACAATTTACAAGAGCAATTAAGAGAGTATATTTATTGAATATCATTGAGCTTACTTAATTTTAAATTCTATTTAATTTATTACAGAGAATTTCTTGATTGATCAAACTAATTTTTCATCTATCTCATCAAGAAATTTTTTTGCAAAGAAACTTTCTCAATCTCATCCATTTTCAATTCTTGATAAAAGTTTTCTTTGCCAACACTTATATTGAAGTGTAAATCTCTCTTCATATTTAATTTGTATTATTTGTTAAGAGAGATTACAGGTTGGAAACTTTGATACAAAGATATAAATTATTTCATTATCCATCATTCATCAAAGTTTACAACATAAACACTTGAGTTTTATCTTTTGCTATCTATTGAAGTGTTATCCTAACTCTCTAAATACTTAACTTGATTATATCACTTGTTAAGAGAGTTCTTTCAATTGTAAAACTATCATTTATACTTTAGTGGTTTCGAGAGCCTTGTGAAAACTCGATTGTTGTTANACTTGTTAAGAGAGTTCTTTCAATTGTAAAACTATCATTTATACTTTAGTGGTTTCGAGAGCCTTGTGAAAACTCGATTGTTGTTAAGGATAAGTGCTCCTTGTTGTAAGTCACTTAAGAATAAGTGCTCCTTGTTGTAAATTACTTAAGGACTAGTACTCCTTGTTGTATGTTACCATTATAGTGCATTTGGTCTTGCTCGTGGCGGAGAGCTTGGTAACGGGGACGTAGAATACATTGTGTATCGAACCCCATTAAATTAGTTTGTTATCTTTACATTATTGCACTTTACTTTACATTGCCATTTACATTGTGCTATATTCATACTTGAATTAAGTTATCAAACTTGCTTATTTAATTCTAGTATCATACTTTGAAATTATATTTTGTGTATTGAATAGTTTTGAGACAAATTGTCGAAAAAGTTTCAAAAACCAATTCACCCCCTCTTGGTTAGTTATTCTTGGGTTATCATGTAGTAGGTGTGACCACATACGCTGAAAGACTGATTGGTTTGTGCCACAAATACTACCAATGTTGACTCCGCTAGCACCCAATGTTCTCCTAGATAATGTTTTCTCTAAGTGTAGGGCTCACTGGTGGGCTTCAGAAACATTCACAGGGTAAAAAACATTAAGGAGTCTTGAAATTGTTGCCTCATCCCTCCAATATACCTAGAAACCAACTGATCATCTAATTCAACCATATCCACACGTGCTGTCAATTTATAAAATTATGTAGTATATTCATCCACAGATTCATTAACCTTGCATAAGATTCTGAAGTTGTTGATACATTGTCCTCACATAATTATGAGGTAAAAATGCTGCCCTCATGTGTTTCAACAATTTCTCCCAACTATAAATTTTTGGTTTACCTTGGCGCACTCTAGTTTGCTTTGTTTGTTGCCACCAGGTTGCCGCTCTTTCTCTAAAGTTTGTTGCTACCTAAGAAGCTCTTTGATCATCTGGCATTCATTTGAACTCCAGTATTTCCCCTACTACAGCAACCCAATCAAGAAATCCTTCAGGTTGTAGGCAGCCTTAAAATTCTGGGATATCCAGTTTGAAGCCTGACTCCTACATTTTAGCATTGTTTTGGACTACTGGATGTTCCCTCTTTCCTCTCATCTCCACAAAAGGATTTTGATTCTCTTCTCCCTCACTCCCGTCATCACTATATTCAGCAAAACACTTACCGTCTCACAATTGCCAACGTCGATATCCCATCTAAACAAATCGGTCATTCATGTGTTGCAATATCCGCACCTCCAGTTGTGCCTCACGTGTCACCTCATCGCATTCATTCACCTTACACATCGCTGCATGCCTTCCCCCACGAGTTCCTCTACGTGCCATGGCTAAAACATAACATGGGGCTCTGATACCAATTGATGCAGTGAAGAATAATGGAAGCTAAATCTGTGCGCACATGATCTCAGAACTCTTCTACATGCCTAGTAATCTGAACTAGGAATATAGGAAACTGGGAAAAAAACTCTCACCGAGTATTAAAGTAAAAAGTATTAAAGACAACACTAACAACCAACTTATCTAAAATACGGGATAGACAAAATATTGAAATAATCATAGTTGTTAGACTCGACCCGAACACATATCCGAACAATGCAACAGTCAATGGGTTAATAGTTCAACCGGCGGGTCATTGCATAAAAACCTACAAAAAAAAAATAAAGCATAATTTTTTTTTAGGGGCAAAATTAAAAATTATAATTCATTTTTCATTAATTATTTAGGTCTATAAAATAAAGTAAAAAGTAGGATCAAAGTTTTTTTAAAGAATATTTTTACAAAACCTATAAATGATTCATTAGATAGATATAAGTTATTGCACAAAAGTAACACTAAAATACTTTGTATTCAAGTAGTGAAGAACTCATTATTTTTCTTAGAAGTCCAAAGTTCAATTCCCTTGAACCCAAAAATTTTGTAATTGAATTTTAAAACTCAGTCAAATCGGTCAATCGGACCGAGTAAATCGCCGGTTAACTCAGTCAAAGCCCAATTTTGATCGAGTCAAGTACATTTCTATCAAATTAATTTATTCGGCCCAGTCAAGGGTTTGGACCGCCGATTTTTCTGGGCCGGACCGAGTTTTATAACTATGAAAATAACAGGAAAGAAAATATTACGCCAGCACGAAGAAAATTAATTGAAATATACGCCTCATCTTCATACAAGTGGCGCCACTTGATCCTCCTTTCCATAATCTTGGTGGCTATTTGATCTACATCACATATTGTGTAAAATTCTCTCTCAGAAAAATACTCCCTCCGTCCCAATTATATAGGCTTGTTTCGTTTTTCACACAGATTAAAAAAGTTTTTTTAATATTATTGGAAAATTAATTTTTGTCAAGATCTTTCTTAGCTTACCCCTATTTAATTTTCAGTGTGTAAAACTAAATTATTGTTGGAATAGTTGTTCCATGTTTCCAAGAAGTGTAAAAGTGTGTATTTGGATGATTTCAAGAAATTGGCATATTAAGTGGGAAAAATTTAATAAGGGTATATTGGTAAAGAAATACAATAAAATATTTTACATTAAAAAACATGCTTATATATTTGGGACAAGAAAAAAAGGAAACTCAACATATATAATTGGGACTCAAGGAGTAATATTTTTGTGGTTTAAATTCAACAATTTGATATCCAAGCTCAACATGAAAAACAAAATCCAGCTTCATTGGATGAAAGCTGTTACCTAGTATGTTTTATTTTTGTACTTTCCGTTCTACGCAAGCAAATACCTTTTTCTGTATTGCACTTTCCCTCTTTATAATCCACCCCACCATCGCCCTAAACCCAAGTACTAAAATTTATTTCCCAATAACGAAGAGACAATTAATACAGGTAAAAGGTATTATTATACCATGACCGCAATGACAACAAGTCAACGAAGGCTTCCCGGACGGAAAAATGATGGATTGGACTCTTGCTCTTCAATAGATCGGCCGATTCATAAGCATAACCGCCGTTTAGCTTCTGAGGAACGAATGGGTAAGGATGGTGGTGGTGTCCCCATCGTCCTCTTCGTCCTCGTCGTCGTTGTCATCATTTTTGTTGGTCAGTATTTTTCTTCCCCTTCATCGTCTTCTTCTTCTTCATCATCTTCTTCGTCTACTTCGTCGCCTACTTCATCGTCTTCTTCGTCCACTTCTTCGTCTTCTTCGTCGTCTTCATCTACTACTTCTTCGTCTTCATCTTCGTCTTCTAATTCTTCTGCTTCTTCGCCTTCTAATTCTTCTTCTTCTTCGCCCTTGTCATCTTCGTCTTCATCTTCGTCTTCTTCTTCTTCGTCTGCTTCGCCTCCTCCTCCTCCTCCTCCCCCCTCCCCATCTGATTTGGAAATAATTTTGGATCCACCTGCTTGAGCAAGTTTGGCTAAGCTTAAAGCATGTTTGCCGGAAGAGATTTGTAGAAGGCTTTTTCATGTTGGAGTTTCTTAATTTTCTTTGTTTTTGAGAAATGGTGCTCTGTACGGGGTTAAAGAAAAAAATTGGGGAGAATTATATTTTTAGTTTATTGGATAAAAATCTCACCAGATCTGCTATTAGGTAAAAGCCTCTGTAATGTGAATTTTTTTTGAGAAAATATCTTTGGAGACTTCAAATTTCATAGATTATGAGCATGTAATGTGTTTAGAAATAGTAGATTCATGGAAAATTTGTGATTCCTTTTGAGTTTTCATGGTTTAGCTTCCAATTTGTGATCAATATGATTTTAATATTTGAAATTTAAGTGTGAAAAGATAAATAGACAAAATATTGGATTAAGTTAAAATTTAGAACATAGATTTATCTTGAATTTTCTCATGGAAGTGACCCGCCTTTTTGGACTCATTTTTCCTTGTTTTTAGACTTTTTCGACGTGTAAAGCCCATTTTTCAGGACTTTCAGCACAGAAATGACAAAAGGTTATGCAAAGTTATTACGTTTTGTTTTCCTTTATCATTTTGAAATATGCTACGTGTACATAATTTACGAAGGGTTTGTGAGGGCGTGGACACCTTATGTACATAATTTTATGTACATGTAGACAAACCCTTTTTATGTGTTTTTTCTTTCAAGAAGTAAAAAGTCATCCAGCCTCGACTGATGGTAGGTTTTTCTTCGTGTTATGCTTGACAATTTGCTTATGTGAAAATTTATGAAGTTAGAATAATGAATTTACTTTGATTATATGTTCAAGAGTCACACGGTGAAGGATATTCTATTATGCTTTTAGCCATTAATAATTAATTAAAATATTTAATTTGAGATTTTTGGTTAGACAATATTTTAACTGATTAGATGTGATATTACTGTTTGTGGGCGTTTTCAATTGTTTTACTCAGCAGCTAAATCAAATCAATTTGTAGAATTAGTCCCAATTTAAGTTTTCTCGGATTCAAGAGGAACTGCCTTGTTCAAATCAATTTTTCTATTTTGGCATGTAAAAAGAAATGAACTGAAAGAAATATAGTTAAGATTCAAGAATTTTTGGACAATTAATATTTGGACACACACTAACCATGAGCAATCAATATTTGGACACACACTAACTTTTTTGTTTGTTTGTTTTTCCAGGCAATATGTTGATGACGTATTAGTGAAATTACATTAATTAAATCTCGGAAGTGATAGAGAAAGCCAATCTGACGAAGTAGATGAAGAAGAAGCTGAGTCGAAACATGAAAAAATTCGACCAAATAAAATATGGCAGTCGCTATGAGATTTCTCTTCCTACTCTCTAGGGCCTCGATAATTCAAAAGATTCTTTCATTTCATTGTGTACCTTTGAATCTTGATCATTGAGGTACAACCCTTTTAAGCACCCTTTGGTTGTCTTCAAGTGTTTTTTGCCTGAAATATTTGAAGGTTTTCAGTTGCATCCCTTATTCTCTCCTACAAACGAAAATATGGTAATGCATTTCTCTTAATTACTTTGCATCTACTTTTTTTTTTTTTTCCTTTTTTGTAATTTAATTTCATTTACTTGGATTTGGTTTCTTTCGATTTCATTTGCAATTGTTCTTCTCGAACATTAAGTATTTGGTAGAACGAGAAATGACGGGGGAATTAAAGAACGATTTAGCTCTACGGGGGGGTCAATACCTCAACATCAAGCTCGAAAATGCTAGAGTTGTTGATCAAGACAAATACCCTAACATGTTAATCTTCTCTTATTATTTTCTCTCAATTTCGAAGATCTCTAATTTTCTGTTTCAATTACCTATAAATAATTATTTAGCAATTTTGTTTAGTGACAGATGAAAATTGATGTGCTTTTGAGGATAATTTTGAGTTCAGAGATTTAGTTGATTGTCTTTAAAGCAAGTTCATTTTTGTTACTTTTTCATATCTCGTGGATAATCTCTGTGATATTGAATTTTTGTACAACATAAACCATACAGGATTTAAGTTTAGTTCAACAATGAAATGTTTAATTTTCTAAGTTTAATTGGTTTCCATAATGTGTAATGAGAGTGTCCTTTTTGATCAAATTGTGAGGTGGGATAATAGTCACATATTCGAATTCTATGAATACTAGACTATACGGAGGATTTTTAAGCCTAATGGTGGTACAAATGTACATTTTTATAAACAGAATAATGTCTCAACCATATTTGTTATTTGATTGAAATATTTGGAATCGAAATGTTAAATTTGGCGTCTATCTTCCCATGGTGTTTTTTGGATTCATTAACTTTTCTCAGGTTGGTTTGCATAGACATCCCTGTCGCAACTCCACATATATCCCTCCCCTCCCAAAAAAGGGAACTACCCAAAAGAGAGAGAGAAGTGGAGAAATTGACCATATGAGAAATTCTTGTTTCAACATTGCTTCGAAATCAGATCTACAAAGAACAGTTTTATGGATATCTCGTGTGAACAATCAGCATATGTTTCTTGTCTACCTGTAAGAATTTGCAGCATTCTTTAACATGAATTTCGGGTCAAGAAACTTACTTGAAATGATGAATTCCAAAATTTTTTGATGGTTGAATCACTTTGCATTCCAAAGTTCCAAAATCCGTATTTCTTGTTCTCCAATAGTCACAATCCCGATGATAATGGAAGGGAANAAACTTAATTGAAATGATGAATTTCAAGATCTTTTGAATGGTTGAATCATCTTGCATTACAAAGTCCAAAATCTGCATTTTTCATGTTTTCCAATGGGCCCAATCCCGATCACAATGAAAGGGGATTATTATCCACAATCTAAGTGCCAATTTTTGTGAGATTTCATACCAAAAATATGGTTCTAAGGACTTTCCAATTTTGGTGTCAATTTCCATACGAATTTACACATTTTTTCATACCATCTTTTTTCTTCCCTCCAAGGCATAATGAATGGAGGTTGTATGGTAATTAATGGTGGTTTGGGAGTTGTATGTTTGAATTTTAAATTCAAACCACTCCCTCCAACCATTTTAATGACTTGTGGGTCGAGTCATCCCACATGGACGACCTTCGATCCGTATTTTTCTAACACTACCCATAAAGAAAATGAAGGCTGTTAAGACTTAGAATTGTTTCATCATGAGATTTTTATGTTCAGTTTTTTGGTCTCGCTTGAATACGGTGTAATGTAGAGGGTAAGAACAAGTTGGATGAAATGGAGCATTTCTAGGTATATTCTATTGATCACAAGATGCTGATTAGATTAGCTATACATTTGCATGGGTAAAGAATTTGTTTTCATCAAATACTATGATTGACCAAACGGTCTGGAGGTATAGTCATGTAACCAATCTTTAAATTTACAGGAAATACGTATGCTTTGTTGTTGTGTTCTTTGTGTTGAATGTAAACATAAGTTTTTTTTTTTTAAGTTATATTTTCTAGAACTTAATAATTTAGAGAGTTAGTAATATGTATGGATCATAAGTTCGTTGAATCAGTAAGGGTATTTTGAGTTATTTGATCTGTCAAACTTATGTAAAAATAAGTTATTTTGATAGTAACCATCTCTAGGTCAAACAAAGCAACCTCAAACATGCATTGTGTTTTTGCGTTTAAGTCAATTATAGTTGAAGAATGTGGCAGTATTTGGAATTCTTTACCAGACCGAGATGGTGAAATTATTCCTGCAAAAAGGTTTAGCACAATAGAATGTATTGTTAGTTTGTTATGATTTCTATTTTTCTCTTTTGAGAGGTCAAATTTTTTTTAAGGTTAAAGTTTGCCATTTTTTGGGGTGTAAACTTTTGTCCTTTGTAGAGCATCGATGACATTGCTTTAAAAATAACGCAACCCCGTGCAAGGCAAAGACTATTATATACATAAGCATTGATGTTTAGCTTATATTATCCATTGATAGATATGTTTCAAATGGGTCTCAATGTTTGCATTAAATTAATAATGCATCATAAATGGTGTGTTATGTTATCGATATTTATTATAAATTAAGCCTATATGATAAATAATTAAATCTTATACTTCCTTGATCCCATTTATATATGTTGGTTTTGTTTTTCACATGAATTAATAAATTCATTTAATGTTATTGGAAAAATATTTTTTGCCAAAACCTTTCCTAGTTTATCCTTATTTAATTATCAATAATTAGTAGTAAATGAACAAAATAAAACATTCTCAATAAAGAAACAAAACTATATAATTGAGATAAGAAAATAAGGAAAGTTGGCCTATATAAATGAAATGTAGGGAATACAAATAATTAAAAGTTACATGTCATCCTTCCTCGAATTGAGCATTTTGTGACCTAGTTGACAATAAATTAACTACACATTTTACTATATTAAAAAAAAAACAAATACCATAACGATATAATTTTAATCTTTTAATTACTTCAATTACAAGACCAAATTAATTCACACGATGAATGCAATTTTAGTAACTTACCGGAAAACATTGTAGTTTGTTATCTGTACCCTTTAGGTATTATCAAAAGTTAATTAAAATTGAAGTACAAAATGCATGGACTAAAATATCTAAAAATACATTAATGTTAGGGAATTGAAATTACGACAACATGCAAATTTAACTAATAAAATAGAAAACCTCGGCAATATTCATAGTTGTCAAACTCGACCCGAACACAGACTCGGACAATGTAGCGAGTCAATGGATCAGTGATTCAAGCGGTGACTCAATGGTTCAACCGACAGGTCATTGCATAAAAACATACAAAAAATATATATATAACATAAAAAAAAATTAGGGGCAAAATTAAAATTTTTAATTTATTTTTCATTAATTATTTAAGTCTATAAAATAAAGTAAAAAGTAGGACCAAAGTTTTTTTTAAAAATATTTTTATAAAACACATAAATGATTCATTAGATAGATATAAGTTATTGCACACAAATAACACTAAAATAGATTGTGTTCAAGTGGTGAAAAATTTATTATTTTTCTTAGAGGTCCAATGTTTAATTCTCTTGGACTCAAAAATTTTGTAATTGAATTTTAAAACTCAATCAAACCGGTCAATCGGGCCGGGTAAATCGTCTATGAACTCGATTAAAGCTCAATTTTGATTTAGTCAAGTACATTTCTATTAAATTAATTTGTTCGGTCTGATCGACCGGGCCAAGCCAATTTTAATAACTATGGCAATATCTCTTATTATTCGAATGACTACGGGAATCAAACAAAATAAGAAACTGCAATCGCAATGAACAAACTCAAATTTTCAACTATTAAGTTCTAGACAATTTTTGGATTAAAAGTAAAAACTATGGGATGAATAACCAAAAAAAAAAAAAAAGAACTAATTCTTAAAATCTGTTCATTTTGTTGATCTCGATTTCTGTACGGATGATGTGGTCAATAAATTCCGACTTCATTCACGTTTATGCGATGCATCTCCTACACAATTGGACAAATCGTTGGAGCACATGGCCTTCTCTAATGTGGTAAGGCAATTGTGAGCATTATGACGGTCAAGTCATTCACACTGTTTGATGGCTATTATTTGGTGAAAACAATATTTTGAATAATGATTTTTAGAAGAATGTGCAGTTAAAAAGTAAGAAAAGATTTTGGATTTATGAGTTTAGAAAAAAAATTATTTTCAGAATAATGGTTGCCAAACACGAGCTCAATTTGTATGAGTATATTTGGGTGTATAACGTGCGAAAGACATTAGCCATAATAGTGTTTTGACACATGGGGGTATTTATAAAGAAAGTAAAATGATAGAGCAACTAAAATCATATTACTTCTCAATGACAATAAGTCTATGTTTGGACCACATTATTTTTTTCATTCTCATTATTCTATTCATTTTCAACCACACATTCTTCAATAAAATAATATTTTTCATCACATCAATAACTTTTTCTTCTTTTTTAATCACATATTTTCCATCAATCTTTATTCCAAAATACATTCTTCCAAATTAACGTGACTCAAATACTTCCTAAATGTAAACTTTAATAATATAAGAGGATGAATGATTATCGTTTGTTGGAAAGATGCCTGGACTCATCTTGATGATCTAGACGTTTTTTCCCAGGTTTTGTCCTAGGACTCATCTTTCCAACAAACGATGCCTAAACTTTAATAAACTAGACGTGGTTTCACCCCCATCAATTCTACGTTTAGGGGCATGAGTGACAAATAACTTTAGTAACAGACGGTAATCACTCGTCTCTTTGACGTACGTGTGACGTGTTAACATATATCACACTTCTCCAAGGAATAAAAATATCAGTTTTCTGCGTTCGGCTTTCGGCCGTTGAATGCGGTGATTTGATAATAAAGTGTTCCCAACAGGGACTCATTAGTCACATATTTTGACCGGGTATTTTTAAAATTAATTTGGTCACACTCTAATTTTTACTTTAAATTTTCAACAATTTGGTCAAACCCTCTAATTTACATATCTTTAAAATGATCTTTTGAATATTAAAAGACAAAACTGCTGTTAAATAAATAATACAATTATAAAATATTATTTCACTTAAAAGACAATATTATCTTTTTAGTGAACAAGTAAAAATCAAATACTTCTCATTTAAAATTTCAAAATCAACCAACTTTTTTTTTAATTTGTTAATCCAAACACGAATAAAAACTCTCTTATTTTTTATCTGCTTCAACCTCAAAATTTAAGAAATTGATCAAATGCTGAACAAATATTTTTTTATTATTTTTTTAACGTTTATCAATTCAAATCGGTAAGTATATTTATGTATGTTTAATTTCATTTTCGTTAAATTAGTATGCATTTTTAATCGATAAATCTTATTTCGACATAAATTAACACGTAGATATATATATATATTTTTTAAACAAATCTATAACCCTTTTAAGATTAAACAAAAAATAAATAAAATTAGTCTGCATGTATATTCATGACAATGATTCCAACCAATCTTAACAGCAGGATGTTAACAGCT
Source organism: Fraxinus anomala (assembly GCA_903798345.1). NCBI lineage: Eukaryota > Viridiplantae > Streptophyta > Magnoliopsida > Lamiales > Oleaceae > Fraxinus > Fraxinus anomala. The sequence continues at coordinate 5,228 of CAIGRN010161383.1, read as the reverse complement.
TTAGGCAATCGATTGTTAACAACCATAACAATTAGCTATTAATAGCCAAAACAACCGGCTATTGTTAGGAACTTTTTTAAATTCTGTTGTCTAGTAGTTAAGCCGATTTTTCAAATATTTTTTCTTATAACTAAAAATTATGTGTTGTAATGCAGATATGGTTGTAATCCCAATTTATTACTTTGATGATTTCGAATTGGATGAAAAAGATCAATGAGTATTAAAATGGATGAGTGATATACGTAGTGGTATTCTAATTTCCATAACATCGAGTATATCATATACGAAAATGTACCATGATTTACAAAATAAGCTGAAAGTCGATCCCTCTCAATACGATATGGAACTGAGATTTCAATTCAACTAGCATTTATCCATTTCAATATCCATTTCGATTCCATCTATGAAGGTTGCTTCTAATGTTGAAGTGAATTATTTATTTGAACTGAACAAAATGCAAACGACTTCTTTTTGCGCGACGTTAGTGAGGAATAATGTCACCTCAGGTGAACAAGAAAATTCGAATGGAGAGGATCACAATGTAGCTAATTTTTGGAATACGGTGGAGATAGCTCGTGAGGATGATATGGTTATTCTAGAGACAATTGTTCATCATCGTGATCTCGCTGTCACGCATAGAATTTCTTCGATAGTTCACAACACCGATAATGAAATGAATTTACAAATGAAGATTTAATTACTTTATCCCGTCAGATATATGAGTGGGACGAAAGTGGGCTGGATCGAGTGGATTGTCATCTAATTCATCGCATGTGGTTTTCGATGATAAAAATTTGTATGTTAAGCAGCTGTTTGAAACAAAAAAAGATTTGCAGGAAGCTCTGCATTGAATTGTACTAAATATAACTTTGAGTTCAAAGTAAAGAAATCAATCAAGTCATTGTTGATGATTATCTGCGTTGATAATAGTTGTCGTAGGCTTTTTTGAGTAAAGAAGATGGACATAAATGAGTTATTTATAGTTCACAAGTATACACAAGAATATACTTGTGAAGTGAAAATTCGTCAAAATGATTACAGGCAAGCCCGAGTATGGTTTATTGGTTGATAGATAATGCACAAGCATCAAGACCTACGGACTATCTACAAATCTTCGGACATCATTAACGACTTTCATAGAGAGTACACAGTGGTCATGAGCTACCGAAGGCCAGTAAGGCCAAAGAATATGTGTTGAAGAATTTAATAGGCTCAACTAAGAGAGTAATGCTAAATTAGCTAGATATTGCCATAATATGTGGATAACTAATTCTAACTCGGCATATTTTATTGAGACTGAGGGCGAGAATTGTTTTAAGTTTTTCTTCATGGCTATTGGACAATGCATTCAGAGAGTCGATGGTACAATTCTGAGCATATGAGATTGCCCCCTCTTGGATACCTAGTTTGCTAGGCGAGAGGAGACACGCTGCCTCGGATGCATCATGGCAAACAACTCGAGTAGACGGATGTCCATCGGTAAATAGTTATTAACTCTCCTCGAAGACTCTAATGTAAGTATTATACATTTGCGACTTATATTGTATTTCATTTCAAAATCTCATCATGTGATCATTAACTAGTTGAAATGTCAATATGTCAGCTTGAAATCGTAATTGAGTTGACGCCATCGATAGAGGAGGAATGTCAAGATTTTATACGTGAATTAGCCATTTTCCATGCTCAAGATGACTAGATGTCCGATTTCATCCTGGACTGAGATTGGGTATGTGAATTGAATATAATTTATTAATTATCATTTTGTATGCGTTAGCCTATTTTAATGAAGTTAATAATTTTAATGTTGTTATTTATGTAGGAGCACGATCCAGTTGATCGACAATCAACTCCACCGATGAGATCTCCTTCTCCTCCATCCAGAAACCTTCTATATAGATCTCCTACACACGGTCAGAGTCATTATTTGGATGATCTGTATGTCTGCCTGATTGGATTTATGGCGGAGGTGGGTGCGTTACAACGAGAGTTGAGAGAGGAGGTTGGCGAGCTACAAGATGAGGTAGTGGAGTTGCGATGATAGTTGAGCGAGGAGGTATCAAATTAATGCCACGATGTTATAGTGCTACGAGGCCTATTGAGGGAATGACAGATGGGGTGACGTAGAGTATGATGGAGAGGGTGACGGAGATCGAGGTCACACATTGTTGTAGATGAATGATGGTGCATAGACTCATTTTTGTTATCTGTGAAACAAGAAGGGTGGCCTTAATGGGGATGGGAGAGGTGGCGGAGGAGGAAAGAAAAAAAAAAGGGTAGCGGTCCCCGAGGTGAAAGATGTGCCCGAGATGAAAAGGGTGGCTCCGATGATAGAAGAAATGGTAGTCCCCAGGGCAGAGGGTGGCGGATGAAGAGATGACGCCCGTTATGAAGCGATGAAGAGTAAGAAACGCGTTGTTGACGTGCTGAAGCAGTTGGTCGGCAAGAGCCCGAGAATGCCGTCACAGTACGTCACTTCTCCCTTCATGATTGAGGTGAAGAGGATGATGTTCGCCGATGGGACGTACCTCAATCTCTTTCGAGAAGTAGACCTTGCCAAGTGGAAAGCATTCGAGATAAAGTGGAGAAGAATTATGCCCGCGTAAGTATTTTATGATTTTAATGAAATACGCTACGCTAACTCATCTATGCTTCTTTTAACATTTTTCTATTTCTTTTTTCAGAGCTAGTTACATGATAGCTCAAAGGACATTCTTGAATTCCTATAAGTGGTTTCATGACATCATGACTTCGGAAGCTTGGCTTGACAACGATGTAAGTCTAATATAGCAATTGCTATTCATTATGTATAAATAATTTTTTGTTTATTAAATGAAATAACTCTCTCTTTGTTTTTTATTTGTTTTTCTTGATGTAGCACATCGACTTCACTATGGTCTTGTTGTGCGATAGGGTTCAAAGATATCCAAGATCAATTGCGATAAAAGTTCTGCCTCCTATCCTTGGAAATACGCGTCATAAAACCTATTCCTTTTTTTAGTATCGTCAGTAGCTGCTCGTCGCCCATAATCTTAAGTTTGGTCATCAGGGTAAACTCAAATATGGAAAAAGTAGGCAACCTTGCCCTCGAATCGAAGCAGAGGACATCGTCGTCGACTAGTCTAAGAAGCCGACATAGTAATGCATGAACGATATACCCAGAGTACTTAACATCTCTCAACTAATATAGGGACAACATGAAGGATTAGCATAGGAAATCTGCGTACTGATTATCCAGCAACTCTAATACAATAATGAAACTATCAAAGTTACTATTCTAAGTATATTTTTCCATTATATGTCTCAACTCCGCATCTAGATGGTACTACATCCTACAAAAATTTAAATATCAAAGCTTTCAAGAAAAGATAATAGAATAAAACATAATCTCAAAAAATTAAACAAACCGAATTACAGACAAAAATAAAAAATAATAAAAATAATTGAAGAAGATAATAAAAAATACAAAATTAAGAATTAATATTTCCAAAAAATTATAATAAAAAAAGACAAACTAAACGAAAGAAAATTATGAAAATTAAATAAAGGATATAAATATTATTTATTTAAAATTGAAAAAAAAAATTAAATTTTATCATAAAAGGAAAATAATTAAAAATAATTTTAAATTGAAAAAAATATTATTTATAATATGAACAAAACAATTAAGAAATTTTAAATCTATTTATAAAAAATTATAATAGAAACAAAACAAATTAAACAAAAGAAAATTATGAAAATTAAATAAAGAATATAAATATTATTTAATTAAAATTGAAAAAAATTAAATTTATCATAAAAGGAAAAGAATTAAAAATAATTTTTAATTGAAAAAATATTTGTTGTAATGTGAACAAAACAATTAAGAAATTTTAAAACTATTTCGAAAAAAAAAATATAATAAAAACAAAACAAATAAACAAAGGGAAATTATAAAGGTTAAATGAAGAATATAAATATTATTTAATTAAAATTGAAAAAAAATGAATTATATGATAAAAAGAAAAGAATTAAAAATAATTTTAAATTTAAAAAAAATGAAGAAAAACAAGTAAGGAAAAAAAGTCGGATTGCGAAACTGTTATTTGACTGCTTAACAGTCGACTAGACCGACTGTTTAATAGTTGGCTAAACATTCGGCCCGGCCGACTATAATAACACTTGCCCAACTAATTCTCACAAAAAATAGTGAGAAATTACCAATTTCGACGAGAATAAGTTATTACATTGCAAAATACACATAAATCATTTCTACACTTAGTAATCTACATAAATAATGAAGAATAAATATTATACACAACAATTTAATCCACAAATTTTTGAAACATAATAAATGAAAAATCAATCTCATAATTCCAAAAAAATTAACATTGTTGAAGATAATGGCCGAGTTGTGTGGTGGTCGGCGTTTGGTTGACTGTGATGATAACTTATTCGACTGGATCCCAACGGTTACACTATATGAGTTTTTTTTTTAATTTTTTTTTTCCTCTCCACTCAAATAATTGGTTGAGGATGAGGATATTTTTTAGTTTTGGTATTTCACTTCATCATTTTATCTTTTAATTTCTCTTTTTTTTTAATCGTCAAAGGCAGTGATGGAAATATGACCGAGTCAACCGACCATTTCATCGTATTTCCCCATCTTGACTCAGAAACTCTTTTTTTTTCTTTCTTTTTTTTTTTAATGCTTTTCACACACTTCTATAATTATTGTTTTAGGTTTGACCCGGGATTTAATCCTGGGCCAAGTGACACCCCCTGGTTTGACTCAAGATTTAATCATGGGCCAAGTAACATAACTCAATTGAAAGTATAAAATTTGTATTGCATCTTGATTGTAGGATACAGACTGTACATACTAGAACTTCTAATGATTCTCGCAAAAAATAGTGAGAAATTACCAATTTCGACGAGAATAAGTTATTACATTGCAAAATACACATAAATCATTTCTACACTTAGTAATCTACTTAAATAATGAAGAATAAATATTATACACAACAATTTAATCCACAAATTTTTGAAATATAATAAATGAAAAATCAATCTCATAATCCCAAAAAATTTAACATTGTTGAAGATAATGGCCGAGTTGTGTGGTGGTCGGCGTTTGGTTGACTGTGATGATAACTTATTCGACTATATCCCAATTGTTAGACTGTATGAGTTTTTTTTTATTTTTTTTCCTCTCCACTCAAACAAGTGGTTGAAGATGAGGTTATTTTTTA
>CAIGRN010161373.1:0-11176 GCA_903798345.1 Fraxinus anomala | reverse complement strand
TTTCTGATATGATATAAACTTAAATAAATAATTATTACTGAAAAATAAGTTTTTCCACTCATAGAAAACAAGCTATAGACTATGATGTTCGGTAAGCTTTTCCAATTTCTTCGTCAACACCTGAAATACCATATAAAATAACCAATTTAACCGCTAACAAATCAAGAAGCATTATTATCTATTATTGTAATTCTTAAACCAAAATTTCTCGATACATGAATAAATTTCTCGAATCTTCCTTTAATCGAATGGAACTAATTACACTTCTAATCCATTTACTAATAACCAATTTATCAACATAACNAACCTAGTGAAAACTAGCAACCATAATTCAATCCACTTAACTTTAATATTCTAACTTATTATTCATTCTTCCAAACAAGCATTCCATCAACATAAATATTCCACCAACATACGTCATTCAAGAGTCTAATTAAAAATTTCAGGATTTACCCAAAAATAAAAATCCTTACCTTGATACCAATGGAAGCTAATCAATCAAGAAATTTGAACTAAAAATCATAATCCTTCCCCTAGATTAAAAATTTCGAACCAAGTAAAAACCCTAGAAATTCAACATAGATTATTCCTTTATTTCTTGAAGAAATAGATAATTTAAACCTAAGATTCAAGAGAATAACACTTACTCATTTCCCTTCCATTTTCCCTTATTTTCTTCATCCTTTCCTTCTTCTTTCTTTTTCTCTTCTCTCGGTTTTTCTCGAAGCTTCCCTCTCTGCCAGTTCAATCTGTGTGTGTAATGTGTGGAAAATGGATGAGAAATGGTCTAGAATATGCTAATTATTGGGACATTAAGTGGTAATTGCAAAGGAAGTCCCCAACCTATCATATGATGTATAAGTAAATCCTTAGCTATAAATCTCATCCAACTTAAACCTCATATATTATCAATCGCAAAATAAACCCAAAGAAAATAACTTATTCCAATTAAGTCCCTATTTGACCTTGACTTTGACAATTCAACAATTGACTTTGACTATATAAAATGGGTTGTAACAAAACAGATAAAGGAGGTGCCGAATGCAAAGGGTTTGACACAGAAACCTTGCCAAACAACAAGCTATCATTAATGGTAAACCTCTTCTCGTGCTCATTGTTCGACTGTATATCAACCATTGGTTCTCTTATGTTGTGTCAATGGACGCAGGGTAACTGTCTGTAAACATGGGTTCAGATCCACATTTACAATTTGGAACTAGTTAAGTCGTTGTTTGGAAGAGGAAAATTAAGATTCAAGTTACGAATTCTTTCATGTAGAGGCTCCTTAATAGAAGCATTAACCTACAAAATGCAAAGGGATTGCCAAAATGTAATCTGACTGCAGCCATGCCTGCCTTAATTGCAGGAGCCTACCGCCTACCTTAATTCTAGGAATATTGCTATCTTTTCCATGTCGTGCAAGCTGCAGCTAGACGTATTCTAGGAAGATATTTGACTGGTCTTTCTTCTATCTCTGTAGGCTTTTTCTTCTATATATCTTATGTACATTTCTCACACATGTATATACAAAGATAGAAATTCCTTCATGGTATCAGACTCAAATCCTTAACCGGACATGTCTCTAAATAATTCCATTCACAATTTTTCTCTGTATTACTGATGGACGAAGAAAACCTTCATAGTCCTGAGGCTGAAATCTTAATTACTCATTCCTCTCCAAGTCTTATTGAAGTTGAGGTTAATCCAAATCAAAGACTCGGTTCAATTTTATTGAATGAGTTTAATTATCTCTCATGGTCAAGAGCTATTTCTCTTGCTCTTGGCGGAAGATCGAAGCACGGCTATATCAATGGAAGCATAAAAGCTCCAGATGAGTGCTCCTCTACCTATGAGACGTGGTTGTGCAAAGGCCAGTTGGTCACATCCTGACTTCTTAATTCCCTGGACAAGAAAATTGATGAAATCTTCAATTTGTCTACTTCTTTTGGTCTATGGAAAAAGGTCAAGGAAATGTATGACAACTATAATAATCCAACTCATGTTTTTATAGAGGGATGTTTTAGGGCTCCAACAAGAAGGCAAGTCAAGTGTCCTATATCTTGATAAATTAAGGAATATGTAGAATGAGTTAGATGTGTATTGCCCTCATACTATTGATTCCATCATTCTGTTAAAGAGAGCTGAGGTGGACAAAAATCTTCCAACTCTTAGCTAGTCTTAGCTAAAACTATGAAGATCTGTGATCTTTTCCAAGCATTTGTGCCACGATTCAACGAAAAGAAACCAGTTGAATGGTGATGAACCTCGAAACAATGTATAATATGCCTGAAACTAGGGCATGTGTGTCCACTCCCAGGATTCCTAATGAAAAAAACTATAAGGGTAAGAGACCGAAATTGAAGTATACATATTGTGATGGAATTGTGCTGTGGGTAAAAGGTGGGGGATACCTCACAATAGGGGGGGAGGGTGGGACTTTTTTGGCATTTTTTTATTACCATGGGTCTTGCATGGGGCCCACCCATGTGAGTGTATATAAAACTTATGTGAAACCAATTTCTGTACATATGGCTTTGCTCATTGTGATGCGATTGGTCACTCAAGGGAAAGGTGTTGGGTTTTGCATCCAAAACTAAACCAAAGTTCTCAAAAGAGATCAAGGGTCTTTGGAAAAATTCACAGATTTTAACTCACAAAGCAAACCATGTCGTTGCTTCTACTGTTTCTAAACAAGAGGGTATGATGCTGCCGCCCTTATTAATGAATTTTCCGTTTATCTTCAAAAACAAAACAATTGGAACTAAATGGTGAAGAAGTGATCACTTCTGGACCCAAGAACTCTATTGCCCTACTTGGTAAATTAATGGGATTTCTTGCTGAGATTGATGGCATATCATCCCATAACAATCCAGGTTTTTTTTAGAGGCTTTCTCTACTGCTCTTCAAGTTAGCATTGTGCATTATTATTGGATAGTAGATTCGGGTGTCACAGATCACGTGACTAGTCAAATGTCACATTTACATGATTTTGAAAAATTGTCCAAACCATCTCAAGTCTCAGTTGCTAATGGTAAAGGTGCTTTAGTTTTAGGGAAAGGGAAAATCAAGTTGATTTCAAAAAATGTAGAGTCAGTTGCTCTTTATGTTCCTTCTTTTCTTTGTCATCTCTTATTAGTTGGAAGAGTTACAAACTCTCTGAATTGCCTTGCCATTTTCCAGGACATTGGCACCAAGAAGAAGATTGGTGATGGCTTTTACCTAAACAGACTGTACTATCTATCAAAAGATCCTAGATTCAAAAGTTTACAAGTTAGTTCCTATCCTATATAAGATCAACGTCTTTGGCATCAACGTTTGGCTTATCCTTTTGATCTAGTGTTGTCAAAGTTGTTTCCAAATTTTTGTAAAACCTCCATGACTTGTGACATTTATCACTTATCAAAGTCTGCTAAGTTGACTTTTGACACTTCTATGTCTAAGGGTAACAAGCTGTTTGAAATTGTACATTCCGACATTTGGGGTCTAGTTTTTGAATTTTTTGATGGATACAAATATCTTGTAACCTTTGTTGATGATTATTCAAGGATTACTTGGTTATATCTTTTAAAATTTAAGAGTGGATTGTTGAATGCATTCTAGGATTTTCATCAACTAGTCACCACACAATTTTCAACCACCATTCACACCTTAATGTCCTATAATAGCATGAGTATATGTCTAATAACATGTCACAATATTTAAGCATACATGGATTTATACACCAAACGGGTTGTGTTGGAACATTCCAACAAAATGGCATTGCAGAAAGAAAAAATTGAGTTTTGCTCGAGAAAACTAGTGACCTAATGTTTCAAATGAATGAGCCCAAGAAGTTTCGGTCTTAGCGTATTCTTATTACTAGCGATATTATAAACCAACTGCCTAGTCGTGTGCTAGATTTCAAATCTCCTTATGAAGTGAGGAAGGACAGAAAGATTGATTTGTCTCACCTAAAATTCTTTGGATGCATAGTTTATATTCATATTCAAGTGCTAAATTGTGATAAACTTGATTCTTGAGCTGTTAAGTGTTTGTTTTTGGGGTACTCATCCATACAAAGGGACACAAGTGCTACAGTCCTATCACCAAGAAAGTTGTTGTATCACGTGATGTTAGATTTGATGAGGGAACACCTTATTTCAATAAATCTTTAGAAAATAGTGGTCAGGGGAGCTTGTTCTTGATCTTCTTCCCTTGCCTACTTCTAACATCAACTTTGACTATGTTGCTCCAAATCCTTATCATGATGATTAAGAAGTTACTAACCCCATTGTCATTCTTGAAGATAATTATTCTGAGCCGTCTAGTTCAATGCCTCATGTGCACTCTTCTCCGCCCCTCTAGTCCCTAGTCAGAAGAAATCCTATTCGTGACAAACATCCACAAACAAAGCTACATTATTATGTCACTGATCATGCACAGTATCCAGTAACCAATTCCCTTACATATCATAGGGTCTCATCTTCTCATGCTATTTTTTAAGCAAAATCTTCAATGTTCAAGAACCAAGGAATATTTAAGAGGCAAATCTATCAAGTGAATGGCAAAATGCTATGGCGGAAGAAATGCAAGCTTTGGATGCAAACAAAACGTAGAGTGCTGTTCCATAGCCTCAAGGGAAAATGGTTGTTGGGAGTCAATGGATATATAAGACTAAGTTTTACTCAGATGGCTCAGTTGAAAGGCACAAAGCTCGGTTAGTAGCTCGTGGATTTACACAATCCTTTAGTGTTGAATATAAAGAGACCTTCGATCTTGTGGATAAAATGAATACTGTGAGGTTCATACTATCTATTGTTGTTAACCATGCATGGCATTTATACCAAATGGATGTTAAAAACACACTCTTGCATAGAGATCTCGAAGAGGAAGTTTATATGAAGCTTCATCCCTGCTATCTTCAATCACACCATCAAAGTTTAATTTGTAAGCTTCATAAATCAATTTATGGGTAAAAACAATATCCTCGTGTGTGGTATGCCAAACTAAGCACCATTCTTGAAGCAGTTGGGTTCAAATGCTGCAATGCTGACTCCTCACTTTTTGTTTGCATTGGATCAGTAGGCAAATTGATTGTCCTTATTAATGTGAATGATCTTATTATTATAGGTGATAATGTTGGTGAAACTGAAGCTCTCAAATATTCTCTTAGATAAAAGTTTGCTACTAGAGATCTCGATTTTCTGAAATATTCCCTTGGGATTGAAATGGCTATTTGTTCCAAAGCTTTATTCCTCAACTAAAGGAAATATATTCTCGATTTGCTCCAAGAAGCTAAAATGGAGGACTACAAACCCGCTAAAACACCTCTTGATAGCAAACTATCCATGAATATGGGCAATGATCCTCTTGACAATGTAAGCTACTATCAACGTTTAGTAGGTACACTTATTTGCCATACTATAACTAGACAAGATATAACAATTGCGGTCAGTCTAGTCAGTCAATTCATGCATTCTTATGAAGAACAACTTAAGCATACTGATTCTTGGCTACATAGATGTTGACTAGGTCCTCACCTCACAATATGTTCTTGGAATTGCAATTTAATCCCTTACATATGAAAGATTGCAAATTGGTCCTCAGATTTGTCAAACTTGCACTAATACCTCTAGATAGGTGTTAAGTGGAAGTGCAGTGATGTATGTAGCTGTAAATGATAAGCACAATTAAACTAGTACCTCAAGTATGAAATTCATAAAAATGTAACTTTAGACTTATTTATTCGCTTATTATAACTATATCCAATTGCTTTTCTGTCCTCAAATGTGCCATATTATCAGCGATAAACCTTAATTTTATCATTCATACATTTAAATCTAGTTTCTCAAGTTTTCACTGTGGTTCTTCAAGAATGAAACAATTATAATTTGGTGGTCAAGTTCTACTAAATTGGAATCATGCAATGAAACGGAAGAAATCCGATTGAATGGTACGAGAATGAATTTAGTGCTTCAAAAATCATGCAAAAGTTGCCAAGGAAACCCCTGCATGGTGTGTTTTCAAATAAATCGAGAATATATCTTGCATTCTCGCTCTAGCCGATCTTTTGCTCACTCATGCGAGCAAATAATTGTCCCCGAATAACCTTAGTAATTTGCGCATAACTTTTGGTAGGAAACCTTTGACTACTACTTCAACTATCTTTCTAATAGTATATTATATGTTTTTGAATCTTTATATTAATCTTGATATTCTAATTTTCCTAGTGTCGTGTGCATTGGTTTCTCATTTTGCTTTTTCGACTTTCAAACGTTTAATCATTCATTTCATCTCTTCGTTACCTCCCCAGAACACATTTTCTTCTTCTTCTTCTTCCTCTTCTTCTTCTCCTCTTCTTTCTCTCCGATTTACTTCAATCCCAGGACATTGTACTAAAATATCAAAAAGAAAAAAGAAAAAATCAACATAAAATCAATATGAAACACTAAGATACGTCTAGTATGAGAGGTGCGATAATCTAAATATTACACTCTTCATTAACTAGTACATAAGTCAATCAATGATTTATTAACTTTAAAAATATAATATTGGGAATTATTTTCACATCACATTTTTTTTAACAAATATACCATATTTTAATTACATTAAAGTTCAATAATATTTATGCCTTATCATACTTATATCCTTAATTTTTTTCTTCATCCCATTCTTATTTTTAACATTTCATTGATCGAAAAATGTTTCCTTAATCATGATTTTCATCCGAAATTATTGTTAACGTACTTTAATATGAGAGTAAAATATTTAATCACATTTTTGCATTATTATTTATATATTTTATTTAAAAATATAATGGACAAGTGAGGTTTTTTCACTATATCTTAAAGAAAATTTTGGACAAAAATCATAATCATAATTTATTTATGTTAAGTTGATAATAAAAATACGATGAAAAAAAGTTAGAGATATAAATGTGATAATGTGTAAATATTATGAACCTTTCATAAAATTAAAATGTAGTCTAGCTATGAAAATTGTGGTATGAGTATATTTAACTAAAATATTTTGTACCCCTCACAAGTTCAGAAACATCGTATAATGAACCTAATATTCTCCTCCTCGATCAACAAACCCTAACATGGCTTCTTTCATTTGAATTAAACTATATTTTTCTAATAAATATTTACAGAGATTTGATAACGCGACATAAAAGTCATTTTGCGTTAAAGAATTTTTTTTTTTTTTTTTTTTTTTTTTTGTGTAAAAAATCCTCAACAATCAATATGTTCTTGATCTTGGGATTGACATTTAAAAAACACACGTGTAAGGCAACATTTGAGTTACCAGTGTCAATTTTTAGCACTTGTTACTCAATAATTTTTGGGAGATTTGTTTGCCTTAGTGTGTGTGTGTGTGTATATATATATAATGGAGAAACACGTAAGGAGGATTCGCCGTATCATTTCGCACCATATACATTATTCTGCTATGTAATGTCACAGCTAATCAAGGATACACTGATCATTTTAGAATTGGTATCGATTGATAACTCTGCCTTAAACAATTACATTTCCACTAATATGTGACACTGTTTGAAAACATTGATAACATATACCATTATATTCTTCAATCTAAGAACTAGAATAATTTATGTACATATAAGAATAAACGAATTCAGAATTAGATATTATCAAATACAATACAGGTATTTGCAAACTTAGTATGCATGAATAACAAACTCCTAAAACGCCCAAACTACATCAGAAAACAGTTGAATTTGATTACCCTCCCTTCCATTGTCAGATAAAGGTGATCATGTGTACAAAATCTAGTCTTCCTTCAATCTAGTTGGTCTTAGAGGCTTTTCAAGAATTCTAAGGGTACATCTAGAATTTACCCTAAACACATTGACTTCTCTGATTTTTTTGTAATTAATATTCCAAACTTCCTACTTTGAATATTCTGATTAGCCATTATCCAGGAAATTTCTGAAATCTGCAAACGAAGTTTCTTGCCATCTTTATGCCTTCAGCTAATAAATAAACCAGTGGGACGAGAAATCTTGTTACACAACTTTTTTGATTTTATCTCACATAAGCATGCAGAAAAATACTTGATCGAAACACTTACCGTAAATAAGTATACGAGAGCATCATAAGATTTATAAGCTTAATTTGATTTACAAGACTAATAATAAATTTTGCCTGAACTTACATATTACAATGTTTATCTCTTGATATATATCTGGTTCGTTCCAGAAGCGAATAACGAAGATATAGGATTATCCATTCATCAGAGTATGTATGCAGAAGCTACATAAATTCAAGGAAAGTTAAATGCCAACTTTTAGGGTTTATTAAATGAAAATGTCAACATAAATGACTTTGAAATATCAGATAATCTCGAATATTATGACTTCTCCATTGAAGAAGGAAACAAATTAATAATATAAAATAAACAACTGGGATTCCTTTTTTTTTTTTTTTTCAAATACATAAAATTTTCAAATGCTAAGTGGGCCAATTTTCTTCCCTTAGCTAGAATACATAAATTGGACAAATAATGTTGAGAAATTTGTTCATGATAGCAACTTCAATCGGAATAGTCATTATCATACAGTTATTGTAACAGAAATTCAAACCTGTTGTTCACATTAATATTCAATGTTTCAAAAGAAGCATGCACCTTCATGGCATTATAAATTCAATATGTTTTCTGCTCTGCAATATACAAATTAATCATCCTACATTAAATGATGAATACTCCAAGCATTTTTTCCCTTTTATTTGCTCTTCTTGTAATCTTTTCATGTTCATGGGCAGTTTCTTCTGATGGACATGATGATTTTATTCAATGTATGTCCCTTCAATCAAACAATGACTCTTCCATTTCCAATGTTGTTTATACACCAGACAACACTTCATACTCATCAATCCTAAATTTCTCCATACAAAACCTTCGATTCACATCAGAAACAACACCTAAACCTTTAGTCATTGTTACTCCCGTGCAAGAATTCCAAATTCAACCAGTCATATATTGCGCCAAAGAAAATGGCATGCAAATACGTGTTCGTAGTGGTGGCCATGATTATGAAGGACTTTCATATGCATCAGAAGACCCTTTTGTCATCCTCGATCTTCTCAACTTAAGGGAAATAAGTGTTGATGCTGAGAACAAAACTGCATGGATTCAAGCGGGTTCAACCATCGGGGAACTATACTATAGAATTTCAGAGAAAAGTCAAACCCTAGGGTTTCCTGCTGGTATTTGCCCTACCGTTGGAGTTGGTGGGCATTTCAGTGGAGGAGGGTATGGAACATTGTTAAGAAAATATGGACTTGCAGCAGATAATATAATTGATGCGCGCTTGGTTGACTTGAATGGAAGAATTCTCGACAGAAAATCCATGGGTGAAGATCTCTTCTGGGCCATAAGAGGAGGTGGAGGTGCTAGTTTCGGAGTCATTCTTGCTTGGAAGATACAATTGGTGGATGTTCCAGAAAAAGTCACTGTATTTACAATTGACAAGACCTTGGATCAAAATGCAACAAATATTGTTCACCGATGGCAATACATCGCACACAAATTCGACAAAGATTTGTTCGTTAGAATCGTTATAAGCAGGGTGAATTCAAGCCAAGATGGAGGGAAAACTATACTAGCTTCATTTGGTTCACTGTACCTTGGTGGTGTTGACACGTTGCTTTCTATTATGCAACAAAGCTTCCCGGAATTGGGTTTGCAGAGAGAAGATTGCACTGAAATGAGTTGGATAGAATCAATCCTGTACTTTGCCGGGTTTCCCATAGAATCACGTGATGTCTTGCTGAACAGGACTCAGCCAAATGTACGATACTTCAAAGCAAAATCCGACTACGTTCAGAAACCTATTTCTAAGAATGGGCTCGAAGGGATTTGGAAATTGTTTTATGAAGAGGAAGCCGAGGAAGCTGAGATGATCTTGAGTCCATATGGTGGAAGAATGGATGAAATTTCAGATTCTGCAATTCCCTTTCCTCACAGAGCTGGTAATTTGTACAAAATCCAGCACTTGGTGTATTGGGAACTAGAAGAGGTAGAGGAATCAGATAAGTACATAAATTGGATTAGAAAGCTTTACAGTTACATGGCTCCTTATGTTTCAAGATTTCCAAGGGCTGCATATATCAACTATAGAGATCTTGATATAGGAGTTAATAACAAGGGCAATACAAGCTATGCACAAGCTAGCATTTGGGGGATCAAATATTTCAAGAATAATTTCAACAGATTGGTTCATGTGAAAACCAAAGTTGATCCTGCTAATTTCTTCCAGAATGAACAAAGTATTCCGCCCCTCTACTCGTGGTGGAACAAGAATGGTAAATAAAATTGAAGGGGAAATTAAATTCTTCACTTTTATGTTATGTGTACTTTAGTAAATATGTTCTGGATTGATTTTTTTTACTGTGATTTTCATGTTAGAAAAATTGATACAATTTGTGTCAATAAAGATTTTGTTGTAAATATACGTTTAGTAATAAAGCACACGATGTTTAGTAAATTTGAAGAAGATATTGATTTTTATTTTGAATTCTTCTTTTTGTCTCCTTTTATTGAATTTATATATTTATTATCGCCACGCCCAATGTGAAGAGAGTGGCCTAATTAAAACATCAGCTATGATTTGTATAATTTTCATTTACGGATCTTACTACTATGGTGCAACATGAAAGGAATCATGTTTGGGAATTGTTTATAAATAATTTAAATTATAATATATAATAATGATCAGTGGATAAGTGAGAAATATTTGTGAGTCCACATGGATAATGAATGATTTAATCCATTATATGGCTTAGATTGTGCAGTCTTTAATGATATTTTAATTAAAGCTAAAAATAAATTTAGTACAGTCTTATTCATCAATAAAAATTCCGAGTTAATTGTGTCTGTGTTGGATAAATGACACTTTACAAGTAGAAACTCTCTTTTGAGCAAAGGTAAACCCTTAAGCTCTTATGACCAAAGGCTGGTTCATGTGGAAACAAAGGTTAATCCTGCTAATTGTTTCGTGAATGAACAGTCTTCCAACCTTTTTTTGTTATAAAAAATCCATCTATTTCGAAATGTGGGATTTCTTCCCCTATTTAGAGTATGGACAAGAGATTGTGATGCATTGCAAACGTGAGCAAACACAAAATACCAATCAAACCTTGTTGATTCGTACATAGATGTGGAGAATTTATTT
>CAIGRN010161351.1:0-21839 GCA_903798345.1 Fraxinus anomala | reverse complement strand
ACATCTAAAACCTAACAAAAATCATTTTCACCACTGTAAAATCATCGTAGTAGAAAAATATTCACTACAAAATACCCTCACAATCCTAATATCTGCTCTGCACAAAGCACCAATTTTTTGGCAGAAAAGACGTTCCTAATGGATTTTTTTCAAGGTGGATCAAGGAGGGTTGCCTTGAATTTTCCACAATGGCTCAGGTTTAATCCAACAGATAATGAAGTTCTGTTTTTATCTGAGGAAGAGCATTTTGGATTAGACATTTTCTTCTGATTTGTTTCAATTGCTGAGGTTTATGGAACCAATCCAGATGAGCTTCCGTTTTGTAAGTATTTGAGTGTAATTTGCATGTGTTATTTAGATTTGAGAGTGCATTTGTTCGTAATTTTTCAGCGATTTTGTTGGAAGCCCTTTAGTATACGAGCATGCAATGTAGCATCTGGGATCTGATTTTGGGGTTCAAATATATGTGCGTGCGCTTGACATTATCAATTTATTTTTACAAAAGACAGTTGTGAGAATATCTATTCGACTTAATTTAATATTTGAAATTGTATACAAGTCAAAGTTATCTTGAGCTCACATGTCCGAACCTCTGCCACTATGCCACTGTCATCGAGATTTCTAAGTTAAGTCAAATTTATGAGATCGTGCGCGAATCTATATATACCACTATCAGCGAGCATTTCTATACCATAAGTTTCATCTTTGTTATAAATGACAATCGCATGAGGTGTGCGAGCACAAATTGTTGAATAAGCAAAAATATTCCTATTCGTTTCACAAGCTATTCAGCATCAACAAAATCGTTATTGAACCACGCGTGAATAGGAAATAAAACATGAAAAGGTAACTGATTTAATCAAGAAATATATATAAATAATTAATGAATGTCACGTGTCGCTAAAGAGAAAATGACTAAATTACCCTCTTAACTTCATTAAATATCTATAAATAGTCATGAATTCAAACAAAAAAGATGCAGATAAAAAATTGAATGTACACTCTTTTTAAATAGCCAATTCCCTTCGAACTCTTATTTCAGCAGGAAAAAAAAAACCAAAAAACTAATTAATGAACATCACATGTCGCTAAAGAGAAAATGACTAAATTACCCTCTTGACTTCATTAAATATCTATAAATAGTCACGAATTCAAACAAAAAAGATACGGATAAAAAATTGAATGTACATTCTTTTTAAATAGCCAATTCTCTGCGAACTCTTATTTCAGCAGATTTATTGAGTTTAAGGAGAGAAAACCTTGGCTAGGTGAAATGAATTTCTTAATTTCAATTTTGAGGTTAACAAATTGATGCTTTATGCCTTTATGTAAGAAAATAGAGAGCAAAGATAACCACATTTTCAGCCATTTTTGAGGAAAAGACAAAGGAAGATTGTTAAAGAAAATGAGTCAAGATGAGATAAATCTTATTGAGGTCGAAGCCTTGCGAGAACCATGAAGATAGCGATGTCAACCCAAAAGGGCAGCTGGAGGAATCCTTTGAAAAGTTGCCAGCAAGTGGTTCTTCAGCGAAACACCGTCGTCGGCATAGAGAAATCTCCGCTACTCGTACATATAGGAAATGACTATAAGTTTAAGTAGCTCTCCCCAAGTTGTCCCGTCAGTATCAACGACCATCCCCGAAAACCCTAATACCAATTGTTAGAATGACGTTGGTCAAAACTCACTCTTAAACCGGTTTGCAAGGGGAGTGTGCCTAAGTATCCCATGAGTCAGTCTCAGCTTAGAGATATATGACACAATTAGAGTTATTTCAATAGGTGGCTTAGAGATATGTGACACAATTATCTCCTATCACCCGCTTCTTCATAGGACTTGTGTTTTGTGTGAGCAAAAAATTAAGTTATTTCCTAATTTAAATTCATTCTTTCTCCTTTCAGATATCAAATCTGGTGGTATGTACTATTTTTCTGATGAAAGATAATCCAATTGCTGGTTCCTGTGAAGAGATTGATTCTCTCAGTTTTGAAGAAGACGATGGATCACAATAAGAGTAAGCTGCCGAACCTAATAACAAAAATGCTTGACCTCTTACGTTCACGGTTGGGTTCGCCATTAGCCTAATTGGAACTTTTCGATATTAATGAGTTAATTATGCCCAAAATATTTGATATCAATTGTTGGGAATTCAAGGATTACATATCGCTCGATACCACTTGATATGAAACCAACTATCGTATTGAGATGTTGAAGTTATATGGCACAATAATGAAGTATATGATCACAAGCAAAATAACAAAAGAAGACAAAAAAAATATGACAGAGAAATTAAAAATTTTTATTGCACAAAAAATAATGAAAATTGAGAAATATTACAATGATCCTAAAAGTTGGTAATCAATTTTTTTCACATTATTTTCACGTTATGAAATTGTATAGAAAAATCTAATATTTATAGGGAACATGCAGGGGACGTCCAAATCCTCCTAGTAGAGTTTTTGATAAAGTATATTGTCAAAAAATTGAGTCCAAAACGAAAAAAGAGAAAAAAAAAAGGCGAAAAATCAGAACAGGTACAGGTGGCGTCGCGGCGCCACCTCTAGGCGCAGTTCTATCCAATTTTTTTTTTTTTTTTGGTTCTAAGTTATTTTCTCCATCACGAACTCTTTTTCAAGTCTAATACCAATTTTCAACTCACAATGGGCTATTAAAATAGAACTTCAACTTGACATAGGACTCCAATAGCATTCCAAATTGAATTCTTCTTAACGTGCACTTTAATTAGAATTTTTCAATTACTTCGACAAAGAGTTCGAGTCATACCCAAATTGTAACAGATATAATAAACAACTGTAGCTGGTAAATTACTTCTTCCTCTATAGCTTATGTACAAGGAAGGAACTAAAGATGCAGACTTGTAGTAGGTAGCTTTTGAAGCCATGGTCATTGCAAATAACACTACATAAAAATGGAACACTTAGGGGTGGAGCCAGGATTCTACTTTGAGCTAAGCTGAAATTTTAAAAGAATTAATATGTTATTAAAATTCATATATAGCTGGAAAAATCATAATACGAAATTACCTACTAAAGCATCAAGGTTCAAGAGAAGTGCCGTAAGGCATAGTACCATGAAACTAGGTAGACCAAAAACGAAAAATTCAAGCGAAATACGTGCTTTTTTGTAGCCCGTCCTGACTTCAAATTTTACGTGGCATTGGAAGAAATAAGTTTGAAATCAGAGCAATAATAACACGTTAAAAATCAGCAAAAAATTCTAGAAAAAGTTTATATGCATTAAATTATTAATTATTAAAAAAATACTAAAAATAAACTTGTGTATATACACGGTGCTCTTTTTTCCAATAATGAAGCATGGCTAAGTAATTCAACTTACATTGGGCCCAGCGCCCAAGTGGTTTGGCCAATAGTTGGCCAAGAAATATTGAATGATACTGTGGGAGGGGGTCTCCGAGGAATAAATAAGATGATTTGTGATCACTGATAAATGTTGCTTATGATTAAATTAAATTAGTAATAGTCACATATACAATTTATGGATCAAAATCACACCAAACCCCTGTTTGTTTTCCATTTGTAGAAGAATTCTTACCGTTGCACACTGAACGTGCCACTTTTTTTGACCATCTTGTGTCATGGTGGGTCCAGCTTGTTGAAAAAAAGAGGTCAAATTATTCATTTTCAGCCTAAAATAATGTGAAACAAACAGGCTCTAAGTCACAAATCATATAAGGGGATAATCACATACTATACAATTTATAGCAGTCATAAATCACACAATTAACTAGACACAATCACTAATTTAATTATTTTAATGGTCACAACACACATTAAGTAACAAATCACACAATTGATAAGTCACAAAACATTAACAGGTCACAATCACTATTTTTCTCACTCCATTCCTTCTGTTCAGCAACAATGGGACGAAGGAAGGTCAACCGCCTCTCCAATTCATAGGTCATGAGATTCCTGGTGTCGTTAAGAGAAAAGAGATTTAGGATCGCAAGTGCAACGATGGGATGAAGGAAACGGAGGGAGTGCCATGATGTGCTATGGATTTACATACGCCTTCCATACCTACTGGTGCATTGTTAACCTGTTTAGCTAAGCTTTTTTTGTCTTATTACGATAATCATGCATAGTACCTAAATAAGACTGACAGAAAGCAAGAATCAAATACTTGTAAGCTTAAATATTTGTTTATTTACGTTTATACTAATGGCTATTCTCCTGGTAATTATCTTGTATATCATGCTGTAGTAGGTAACTAACTCGTTTTGTTTTTCTTCAACACACGCATTGCTCCAAAAATGATGTACAAAATACGGGTAAACAACGTACTTACCACACTTCATCGCGACAGTTTAACTACTTAACTACTCAAAATCTCCCTTTGGTTCGGAGAGTATGGGAAAAAGGAGAAGTCCTCTGAAGGGACAACCAAAAGATAATAATAAAGAGTAATTAGCACATAACGTCCCCACATTTCATTAATATTGTGAAAAACTTCCCTACTTTATATTTTTTAGATAAAAATATTTAAATAGGAAAGTATATTCATTATTTCACAATTCTTTATTGAAAAATTAAATAGAAATAGATAGAAAGAATAGTTGTACAATCAAATGTGTAATTAAATGTGAAAATATCAAAAAAATAAAATTTAAGGTAAGGACCTTTTTTGCAATAAAGGTGAAAGAAATGAACTTTATCCATTAATTACCCTTTTAATAAGTTATTTGTAACTTATTTGCACATTTTAAAAAATTTGGGACTGTTGTTACAAATTTTTTTTTTCTTTTTATTTTATTTAAAGAGGAGTATATTCGTCATTTCATAAATTTTAATTGAGAAAATAAGTGAAAATAAGCTTTTACGCACAATGAAAGGTGAAAATACCGAAAAATAAAAAGTATGAACGTTTTTCACAATAACAATAAAATGTAAAGTAGTTATATGCCAATTACCCTATAATAAATGACAAAAGTAACCAATACATGCCAATGCCCTTAAAGAGGCTTTGACTGGCACTAAATGCTTCAGTTCATTGGCTAGTACCCTTAGTTTCCGGCAACATGCAACAAAGAAGTACCATCGTCGCACAAAAACTGGACATGAAAGAAAAGATAACTATAACGACGACTCGTATCCACCTTCATTATGTCCTGGGGTGCCATCATATTAAAAAATCGGTACATTCAGTGTTCATTTTACCAAAATCACTGAACACAACTGCTCAATTATTTTCACCAATTTGAGTGCTAAAGAAAGCCAAAGCAAATGAGCTGTGATTGAACAAAATGAGTCCGCCCTACATTCTTTCGGTTAAACTGGACTTTTGATACAGCCAAAAGAAGAAAAAATAATTAAAAAAGTGATTTGAACTGAACAAAAACTAGTAACGAAGCCAGTAGGTCCTGCGCCTGAACCAGTTGTAGTCAGGTAAGCCTTGGATGGGACCCATGGCAGTAATAGCAACATCCTGCATAAGCAACATGGCGTATACAAAGAGCTAAGAATATATTAAGAATGCAGTGATACAAAGAGCTATGAACATATTGAGAATTAGAATGTTTGCTCATAATTCTCAGTTGAAGGCTTAAGATCGAAAGCACATGATAAGATCATGTTTGGCTTTGCTTAAAAGTAAACTTTTCTAGAGTAAGTTTAAACGTACTATGAAGAAAAGTAAGTTTTGTCAGTAAGAGGATTAATTCCCAAGATCATGTTATGCAAAATAAGTAGCGAAAAACATGCTTTAGAATGAAATTATTCCATCTTACTCTGTCAAAGATAAATCGGTTAGCAACACGTTTAACTGTACTGGCATCTACAGAATCTATCCTGGCAAACAATTCAGCAAATGGTATCCTTCTACCATATGTAAGCAGCTGCGAACACAAAGTAATAAATTAGTAAAAGAGAGTGGGCACCAGTAATTAGTTACAAGCAAGTCACATGAATAAATTAACTAATCAACCAAATCCAATTGAAAGAAGTCGTTTTCACAATACAAGTTCCCCGGTAAATAAGTCGTTTATAAAACTATATAAAAACTGATATGGAAAGACGCAACTCTTTTGGTAGATAATTCCTAGGTTTTATCTTCCCCAATAAGCCATGAGAATGTAACCCATCACACGAGAGCCCAGACCAATATCATTCAATTCATATAAGAATTATCGTGTAGGACCCATTGCAGATCAACAAGGTCATAAAAGGTTGCCTTCTCAGAAAACTACTATATTCAAAGTTCTAATAATTTCAACAAGTAATCCATCTCTAATTGATAATAATTTTTTGCAGAAAAATAACTTTGTGTTCCACAACCAAAAACAAATATTTCTAGGACGTAATAATTAATATTATACTTGAAATAATCATTTTACAGCATTAATTATTAGAATGGAATTTCAAGGTACTTAGTCATGTTGGTTAATTTGCTTTGTGCGTCTGTAGAAAGTCATATCATACACCAACCTTTAAGTGAACTATAAATGCCATTTACTAAAATAATAAAATCAGATGGAATTGAGGAGAGACTAAATTATAATCGAAAAAGATGTCCTTCCATAATAAAGTGTCATTGTTTTATCTACTTGACTAATTTTTAGGAGACATTTTCTCTCTTCCCCAACATTTGACCAAGGAAAAGAAAGAAATCACTTGGGCAAAGATTCAATCCTCTCTATTAAATGTTACTTTTACAGTTTTCCTTGAGTAAAATTTTTATGAAAAATAAAAATGCCATCTTCTTTTTCCGAACATGGGTTAACACAAACTAATTCTCTTAAGGGCCAAAAAGCTGAGGAGCTAATATGGAAGGTAGCAACCACCATCCCCCTTTTCCGGTTTTTCACGACATAAAAATATATAAATGGCAATGAAAATGCTGAGTTACGCTCCGTACATGAGAAGGTAAATGGTTGTTTTTGAGCATCAGTAGTGCGAACTGAGCTATGCTTTGTACATAAGATGTGAAGGTACATGGTTGTTTAAGAGCATCGGAAGTGTGAAATATTACATCTACTAGATCAGGGAATCAATAATTGTTTGGTCTTCAAGATCAGTATCTCTTAGAAAGTCAACTGAATATCATTTTCCCATCGCACTCACCAACAACTCCTTTAGCTCCAGAATATCATACATAATATTTGGATAACCAACATAACACTGATAGTATCCAAGAGTGATGGCTACTCAAAATCTTCTTAAATATTTTTTCTAGAAATTCAAAACAAACTCAAAACACTCGCTGAAAAAGGTAGGATAGACAAATGTTGGGACTAATACATATCAGTATGCAGACAAATAAAGGCAGGCCTAAAAGAAGAGTTAAAAAGAACTAGTCTTCTGCCTAGACTTGTGATTTTGTCATCTTCAGAGATTGTATAGTCCTCAGAATTCTTTGGAAAATGCCATTAGTTCAGTTTAGGTTGAGTCTATTTACGATCTGGTGTTTCTAGATGGTTCAGACGCATTTATTTGACAATTGAGTTAAGTTCACATAGATGTACTCTATGTCCCAATTGGAATGGAAGATCTTCTGGAGTCTATAATTTCACCTTCAGTTATACAGTGCCTGCAAAGCATTCTTGAAAGAGATGGTCCTGTGAAGTCCGTAAATATATCCATACTCTTCTATAATCAATCAGAGAGATAATTATTTAGTTCTACAGGGCTTCTAAAGCATTCTTCATATTGTGTGATGCAATCTAACCCTTGGTGTGATGTCAGTAAATTCTAGGAGTGATGTATGACTTCTACCTCGTCTCTTCTTCAATTAGCATCATGGAAAAGAAAAACCAAAATAGCAAGGTTGTCCTACAGCACATCAGGCAACTTCAAGTATTAATTTACAATGCACATGGGCAATCATGCGAAGAATGGCGCCATACTTCATGAGCACCAGTAAATGGCATTGATGCATTAGGGTGAGAAAAAATGGATAACATTACTTTGAAGGGATTTAGCTACTGTAGTCAATTCTAACTTTAGCGGAAATCAGTATAAACAGGAGTGTCTCACTGCACCCATTTTCCAACAGAATTCCACCTCAGAGTGCCCACCAAGACTCTCCTTCCCCCACCCCCCCGGGCACGAGAGAGAGAGAATTGAGAAAAAAGAGAGACAAAATTATAGACAAAAAGAAGAACAAGAAATCCTAAAATTCTTTTATAACAAACAGAAACACATCCAAAACCCTTCAAAAATTGCGTATAAACTTAAAAGGGGAAGAAAATGAAAAAATCTTGCAATACACAGAGAACCAAATACGAATTCTTCTAAGCAAAGTGAGTGATTAAAACATTAAAGAGCATATATAGTAATGTGACCATGTTGATCAGGTAAAATATTTTATTTTTGGTTGCCAAATTATACCTGGCGCCCAATGTCTTCTGCTACGGGACTTGTTCCATCAATGTGAAGCATCAGAGAAGATTTCAACTGCAGCAGTAACAGCACAAAGGAAAATATAAGCAACTATTTCAGTTGAACACGACAATTGGCAATCTGCATATGCTAGTAGAAAAACTCAGATACTTCTTAAAAAATGTTGCCAAGGAACCTAGTCAGCACAAGTAAGACCCTCACAAAAATGTAGATCAACTTGATATCATGAATATTGATGAACTGGCATTTACCTGATTACAAGCACGAATCACATCAGCTTCTGATACTCGATAACATAGCTTGCTGATCTCATACATAATTGCATAGGCCAAATCGTCCAAGCAATCAGGCTGTGAATAAATGTAGACATTAGTAAGGGTTTGTTTGAGCCAATTTTTTGGGGAGAATAGATTTTGTAATAATGATTTTGTGGAGATTGTGTGGTTAAAAAGAAATTTTTTTGAATTTACGTGTGAAATTATTTTATAGGGAGAATGTGTAGTTAAAAATGAGTTCCGGGGAAAAAGAATTTTTAAGGAATGTGGCTCAAAAAGGGGATAAGTTGACTGATAGAATTAATTTCTTTGTTACTCAAATACTATCACATTAAAAAGTACAGGATAACAAGCACCTAAAAATTGCAATTGAGCTCAGCATTAACTTGACATCACATGCAAAGTTAACAAGCAACTTAAAGATTGTCACTTTGAGATACCTTCTGGAAAAAAATGATACGCGTATCTTAGTGCAAGTAGCAGGATATATAATTTTAACATCCAACATGTGCGGACATGATAGTAGGTCAAGATTGGTCACCATCACACCACAAATAACGAAGGGAAAAGTCTCCTATTTGAGCTCTCATATTAGAGTAGGAGGAGGAGGGGGCACTTTCAATTTACTAATTTTAATCACAAGTTCTGTTCCCCCTTTAATTTATCTTTACCAAAAGTGATTGCTCACCTTAGCAACAGCATAAACACCAAACAAACCAGTGTCCTTGTAGTTGGTGTTAAAAGCCATCATGCTTTCAGCTATTTCATTGATGGCAACCCTCTGTGCAAGCTCAGAACTGTAAAAGGATTTATAAACCCAATCAACGAGTCAAGCTATGTGGTTTTGCACTAGAATCATGTGTACAATACAATCAAATTACTTGAACTCTAGGATATCATGTGAAGTATACTAACCCCATATGCTTTCCACCACCTGCATTTTTATTCCAAGAACCTAACATCGACTGCATGACCATTAAGGCAATGGAATCTGGATCTGACCAAGATGCCCCTTCAAAAGCAACTGCAAATTGCGCGAGAGGAATGTCATCATCAAGCATCCTAACCTGATTTTTTTCACGAGAGGTCACAATAATGAGAATGTAGCCCTTAGAGAACATCAAGCTCTTAAAAAAGATAAGGATACCTCTGAGCCCGTGAAGATTGCGGGTTGTTTAGCAACTAACTCAGATGCTGTGGTTGTATCTGTCGATAGCTTTGTAAACAATTTTTTCACCTGCTCAACAATATCCTCATGCTTGACTGCGCCAGAGGCAGCAATCACCTATGATAAAGCCACAGAGGAAAAGTCGATAGTTGATCAACAGCAAACAACCAGTTATTAAGGCAGATACACAACCACTCCAAAAACTAGCTAAACTTCCATGGAAAAACACCTACCATCCTGGGAGCAGTATAGTGTGTTGATATGTAGTTTCTTAGATGCTCTTTGCCAATTGTTTTGATATTTTCAGCAGGCCCCAGAATTGTTCTACCCAGGGGCGTGTATTGAAATGCAGTGGCATGTAGATGATCGAATATAACTTCTTCAGTCTGACCTTCAACCTACAATAATCATGAACGTACAAAAAGAGCACTCAAGAGTAGACACTAAGCATGAGAAATTTAACCGGTGCACCATAAATCAAGAGAATTTTTACCATCCTTTAGGGACAACTAAAGTTATGAAAAATAAATAGTCCTCAAATACAATGCATTTCAAAATAAATATTAATGGAC
The DNA here is from genome assembly GCA_903798345.1 of Fraxinus anomala. Taxonomy (NCBI): domain Eukaryota; kingdom Viridiplantae; phylum Streptophyta; class Magnoliopsida; order Lamiales; family Oleaceae; genus Fraxinus; species Fraxinus anomala. The sequence goes on along the minus strand of CAIGRN010161351.1, from coordinate 11,446 downwards.
TATTTTTCAGAGAATAACTGCTAGGAGTCTTTGCAGTGACACACAAGACTCCCTTCTCTATCAGGTGAAAACCTTTAGAATAAAAAATATTTAAAAAAATTGATGGCTACTTGACCATACGCATTCTGCGAGTCATGTTAAAAACCTGTTGTACCATATGTAATTTGTGTAGCTTGAAAAGTCAAACAGTGAAGATGGAGATTGGGAAAAGATGTAAACTTTTTTGCGTGACAGAACATCTCATATTTTTTAGAAAGAGAGAGAGAGAGAGAGAAACAATAATAACACTAAAATCCTACTTTTTTATTCATATTTGAGCCCCATTTTTGGGAGGAAATGTGTTTTTGAATAGTGATTTTTGGACAATGCATAGTTAAAAAATAAGGAAAAATTTTTGGTTTACATATAAAATTATTTTACTGGGGAATGTGTAATTGAAAATGAGTTTTAAAATAAAGGAGTTTTTGAAAAAATGGGGGCCAAACATAGGCTGACAGTAACACAAAAATGTTCTCACAGATGGATAATATTTCATATTTCAGTAATATCTTTTATGCCCTTTTAATTCAAATCCATAAGAAGCCAACATGTATCAACCTAATGACAGAAAACAGACAGAAAAATTAATTAAAAGAAGTCACATTCATTATCCACAAAGCAAAAGATTAAATTAAAAGGCACAAAATTTATCCAAAAATTAGAAAAAACTATGAACTAGATTATACTTAACCGTCAAGTAGAAAAATTAATCAAGAAGAAACAGGAATTTATCCACCAAACACAAAATTTAATCACAGAGTAACAATATTTGCCCACCAAACACAACAACATTCAACCAAAAAGCACAATCTTTACCCATTAAACATAAAAATACTCAAATTAACAACAAATTTAGAGGACATAAATGTGAACTTAAAATGAAAAATCAATATCTCAATACCTCCTCCATCTCCCTGAGAATAACATCTCGCTCCCGATTAATTCGACTCTCCTCAAACTTCGAATTCTGCAGAATATCTGAAAGAATATCCAGTGCCTGTGGCACGTTCTTATCCATCACTTTAGCATAATAAGTGGTCTGCTCTCTGGAAGTATAGGCATTCAAATGTCCACCCATATTCTCAATCTCCTCCTCCAGCCCCCTTGCAGACCGCCTTTCAGTCCCTTTAAATATCATATGCTCCAAGAAATGAGCAGTCCCATTAGTTTCCTCGGTCTCGAACCGAGACCCAGCATCAATAAACACTCCGACAGTTGCAGTGTGGGAGGAAAGAGTCGACTCGGTGGCAACTCGGAGGCCATTAGGAAGGGTGGTGATTCGGGTAAAAGGGGCGGCTAGGATTTCGGTGTGAGAAGCTAGGGTTGGGTGCGGAGAGTTGTGCTGGAGGAACCGCGGGTCCGGGGATTCAAGCTGCTTAATCTTTTGCTTGACGGATTCGGCTAATCGATCGTAGATCATGGCGGTTGGGGGAGGCGGAGAAGGGGGCGAGGGGGCGGTAGCTGCGGCGACGGCTGTAGAATGGGAACGCACGGCTGTGAGTGCATGAGTCGGATTTCGAGAGCGGCGGGCGGTGGTTAGGAGGTGGCGGATAGCCATCGCTGGTTGTGCGCCGGTGTTTGTTACGCCTAGGGTTTAGATTTGGTTTGGTCGGAGAGAAATGATAGAGGGAGTCGAAGTTAAGCGTGAGGTGAATTTTAACTGTGTTGCAGAGAGGGCCGATCTCTATTCTACCCATGATACGATGGCGTTTCGACTCAAGTTTACCAATTTTAAAATTGAATTATTGGTCCCCAACCTATTGACATAGTTGTAAGTTAATCCAAATCCTTAGAAAGGAAGTGAAGCCATCTCCAACATAGTGGTATCAAACTGGCATGTTGGCACGGCTCGACTCGGCTCAACTCGTGCACTTGGTGGACTCGAGTGAAGGATCGAACCAAGTCGAAATTTCGACCAATGACTTGAGCCAGAGCCTGCCTTGGGCTGTCCAAATGGCTCGTGCTGCCTACAAAAGTTGTTTGCTTTTTGGAGGTAGCACGGTTTCATTCCCATCACCGTTCTCTTTGCCCAAAGGGGACATTTTGCTATACAAAATGGGAGCTATAAGTAAAATCTTCGATATCAATTTACTTCAACAATTTTCAACTTGCAATATTTGATTTTTCAGATCCAATCTCCAACTTCTTTGCTTCGATATTTAGTTTCTATTTACTATAATTTTTTAATTTTAAGTTTCCAAATTTAATAGTTACAAATGAATTTTATTAGTGATGAGGTTAATCAATTTAAAGATAGTTCAAGTACACAATTCGACTACGATTCATCTGAAAATATTCCAATTGACTTGAAGGATATTCAAGAGGAAGACATATTCGAAATTAAAAGGCCAAAGAAAGAATCCTCAAATTGTTAACAACATATGACACGAAAAAAGTTAGTGTTCAAAATGGAGTGGATATTTGGAAAGCATATTGCAATTAGTACTATGGTAAGAAACTTAACCCCTGTTTGACACCCATTTTGTTTGAAAAATAATTTTTGGAATAGTGATTTATGAAAGATTGTGTGGTTAAAAAGTAGGGAGAATTTTTGAGTTTATATGTAATATTATTTTGGGCTTGTTCGTGAGGGATTTTAATTGGATTAAAATTGAAAATATAGCTGTTATTGGATCTCCTCGTCTAATAAAAGTCAACAATAACGACTAATTTTTCAATTTTAATCCAATTAAAATCCCTCCCAAACAAGCTCAAATTATTGATAAAATGTGTAATTGAAATGAAAAATGAGAAATAGAATGAAAAAAATTGGGTGTCAAATAAGGGCTAAGTTGGAAGTTCGGTTCAAACACATCTCTTCGAATAAGCACGTAGCAAGGACTTGCAAAGCGAAACCACCCAATCTCGATCCAAAATAGATTTAACTTGTGTTTGGCGGTTCTAGTTCTACTTTTTTCACCTTCGTATATTCACCGAAAAAATTTCGAGAAGAAATGGCTGCAGGTAAGATGCTGATTTACATGATAGTGTAGAACTATCTTTAACACGGGTATACTCTTTATTGTAGAAATACTCTTTGTGTAGACACTCGTGCAAAACTATCTTCAACCCAAGTATACACCTTATTGTAAAAGTACTCTTTATACAAATAATATAAAATTACATAACAAAAGACAACAAGTATTGAAGTTCTAAAAACTTTTGATAGTGTTGTATCATTTATTTCTGATTTACATTATTAAAAAGAATTTATAATTTCACAAATTTAAAAAACTCGAGCCAACTCGGCTTAATGAAGCCCGAGCCAAGCCACGAATTTTCGATCGAGCTTTGGCTTGTCCTGACTCATTTATACCCCTACTCCAACATGACGACTTTAAAATTCTAACTTAATTTTTTTTATTTACAAGTTATATTTTGGTTAAAGGGATGATTTAGGTATCTGACTAAGCTTTGTTGGATGAGAATTAATATCAGATTTTTTCTAGAATTTGATAAAAATTAATGAAATGTGATAAAAAAAATTGGGGGTCCTACAAAATATGTGGTTAAAATTAATAGTTGACTTTGATTTAGATTGAATTTATATTTTAATCCCTACCAATCAGGGACTAAACATATTTTTGTGATACCGGGACCATATGTAGCTTTTATTTGGTTCAACTAAAAAATTTGAGCTAAATATATAAGTCAAAATCAACAATTAGTTGAATAACGCATTTTATGGGATTCGCAACTTTTTAAACACGTATTACATCAAATTTTATTAAGATCTATTAAAATTTTGATTTTTATCTAAATCAAACCAGGGCTTGGTGAAAACATGAAAGATTAGGACTTGCATGGAGAAGATGTTAAATTTTAAAATTGAGTTTTAAACGTGTTTATTTAACCGAAAACATCAATCTAATTAAATTCTTATCTTGTCTTCTCTTTTTGTGAAGCTTCATCCTAAAAAAGTTACATTGGTTGGTATGATAATATAATTGATGTTGTTGATATCTTTTTTGCATAGCTGACGTGGACAACAGATCCTAGCTCCACTCACGTCCACGTAGGTATTCTCTTGCACACTTGGAGCAATCGTTAGTCACCCCTGGCCTTCTTCGATGGTAGTGAAGTCGGTCGCGAGCAGTTCAACAGTCAAGTTAACCACTGATGACGGAATAATGGGTGTAGGACGTCTAGGGACGTGGGGGCACACAAATTTTGTGCTAGGGAAATAAATGAAAGGAAGAAAGTATAGTTGCATGTGATATTCAAAGTGTCAAAGTTTCATTACCTCTCTAGGGTAAGGTACAAGGGTTTATATAGTGATGGAGGTAAGATACTGACCGTTGGATATGGATACACGTGGACACATTTGTAGGAGCGTCTCATGTCTCCTCTTAGGTGTCAATCCGTTAATCGTAGGTTAACGGGCATTTAATGCGGCTGTTAATGCTTTCTGAAAAGTAGTTTGACTTGACCCTTTGAATAATGATGTAGAGTGTGAGCTTGTTTTGGTTTCCAGGTAGAAGTGAAATGGAGCCTCGGTGGAGGAGTCGTAACAACAGCTACCCAAATCCATGTATGGATATTCATATATTGCGTGGAAACGAACTCAAAATTAATTTGCTAATTTAAAGGAAAAAAAAAATATGAACTAAATTGAAATGATTATCAACTCTCTTCGTATAGAAGTAATATAACCAAGAGTAGTTAACTAATATTTGCAAATGCATGTGAAAAAAAATGCGAGCAAATAAATCTCTACGTAACAAACCCTATCCTTACCTACTACCACGCTAACCATACTCCTCCAACTGTCACTGTCGATGCTACCACCAAACTCGCCAGATATCACACGGTTATCTTTTCCAGCTAAAACGTCCTGGTCCAAATCCTTCGCCTTGATCCGCACCTATCAGGACTAACCTTCTTCATTTTTCTCTTAAAGATGTAACTAAAGATGTAGATACCCTCTCCAATCCAACACCCTATTTACTAGTTGGAAAATTTCTCACAAGAAGCAAAAGATGAAATTTGTAAGAGAGAGCATTTTTAACACTTAATATGTTCTATTAAGCTCATGTTTGATAACTATTATTTGAAAATATTTTTTCTTTAAATATTCATTTTCAATTAAACATTCACATAATAAAATATTTTACACGTAAACTCAATATTTTTTTCCCATTTTTTAATCACATATTCTCCTGAAAATCACTATTCATGTTATATTGTAACCCAAATTTCGTTGGATGTTCATGAATTAGTTGAAAGAAGTGTTAAAGATGTATGAGAAGTTTTGGGATAGTAATTGAGTAATTGAGCGCTTAGGCGCCAAAATTGGGAGCCTAAGATGCCTTTAAGATGGTTGAAATCAATTTGAACCCGAAACGAGATGCCTGAGCGCCATACATGCAGCGGCGGAGTGCTGCCACTACCGCTCGCTTACTATCCACTTACCGCTTGAGCACTGCGCGCTTGGTGCAAGACTGTCACTCGAGCGACCTGCATATCCAAGGAAATTTTCTTTCTTTCTTTTGACGTGGTTTTTTTATTTTATCATATTTCCATTTAAAATATATTTTATTGGATCCTATATATACTCCATGAAGTGTATGACTTTCATATGACTTCGTATGAATTTTAGAGTTAGACAATATTGTAAACACAATTCATTGTATTTTTCTCCATATTAATAAATTCTCCATTCATCGGTCAATTGTTCTTCTATTCTTCTAGTGTTGTGATTACTATTTCATATCGTGTCATATAATTTTGTCCCTAATTTATTGGATCGCAGCACTAGATTCTCGTTATGACAGGTAAAGATGCGAGTAGTGTTTGCTCAAATAGATTTGGACGACGCTTTGTTGGGATTTGACAAGATGCTTTCAAATTGGTCAATGGAGGAGAAATAACATAAGGATTGAAATGTCCTATCACATATTCATTTTCATCTTTCGAAACATATTCTTTTGAACGTTTTGAAAGAGGAAATTGCAACCGCGTTATGATTAAAGTTGGAGTAATTGTGTATGATTAAGAGTCCAAATAGTAAATTGTATTTGAAACAACGTTTGTATTCTCACCGTATAACAAAAGGTACACCTCTAGAAAATCACATTGCTATTTTTAAAGAAATTGTCTCTGATTTAATAACTTTAGAGGTTAAGTATAATGAAAATGATTTGGGTTTGATTTTATTGTATTCATTACCTGCTTCATACATATCGTTTACATACATGATATTATATAGTCGTGATATTCTCACAGTTGAAAAAGTATATGATGATTTGTTTTTAAAGGTGAATATGAAGTATCTTGTTGGATTTAAGGCTCAAGGAGAATACCTTGTTGTTCATGGTAATTATGAAAGCGGTAGTTCAAAATTTAATTTCAGAAATAAAATTTGCAACTTTTACAAGAAGAAGGGGCACATAAAAAATGAATGCTATAAGTTATAGAATAGAGAAAAATTGGCTACAAATCAAAAGGGAAAGGAACCAAAAACTTTAGATGAAGCCAACATTACAGAAAATTGCTATAATGATGGAGAACTTTTGATTATTTTTGATGCGCGAATTCAAACCTGACGAGTATTGAATCCTTGATACAGCTTGCACATTCACATGTGTCCCAATCGAGATTTATTTTTAACATATGAAATAGTTTCGAAAGGTGTTGTAGTAATGGTAATAATGAACCGTGTAAGATAGTTGCTATTGAAAGGTTAAATTGTTTGATAAGATAGTCAGAACACTTGATGAGGTAGGATACGTTCTAAATTTGAAGAGATATTTCTCGTTGAGTACTCTTGATTCAAAAAAGAAGAGAGCTCCAATCTCACAGCTAAGGAAAAAGCTCCGAACATAATTGAAAAACTCATAACCAAACGGGGAAAAAAGGAAATGCTGACCTGGCTTCAAGGACGAATTATCCTAAGTGTACATTCCTAGATTTACATCTTTTTGACATTATATGGGACTTTAAAAAGTGTTGGGCGAAAAAGCGTGTTTTTTTAAATTATCCAATCATGTGTCGACAAGTGGCACAATATAAAATAAGATGTACATATAGCATGATTGCAAATATATACATAGTCGCAAATGTAAATGGCCAGTCAATTTTCTGTGGATGAAGGACTTAACCAGTACTGCATAAGAAATTTCCCTACACTTCTTCAAATTACCCACTTAAAAAATTTGAATTTGTTCAGTTAATAAAAATATTTTCTCAACATAATTTTCCAACAATTGTATAGAATTGTTGAAATGGAGTGAGCTATGTTACACAGCACAAGAAGGCGGCCCTCGCTTTCGTGGGCTACAGAACATGGTAACTGCATTTAGCTACAACTTTTGAGGAGATTTCGACACAATAATTCTTTATGGACAGAATTTTTAAAGAATAATACTGCCATGATTATTATCCTTCTCTAGTGCCAAAGAAATGGTTCACATTTGGAAATGTCTAAGAAAAGCTAGTCGCATTTTGCAACTTTATATTTCTTGAAAATTAGAGAAAGGGAAATTTTTGTTTTGGTATGACTGTTGGAGTGGGGAGCGGCCGCTGGCATGGGAACTCCCATTCTCTTACCATTCATTTGTCCAAGTAGATAAATTCTTTGATGACAAATACAATTCTGAAAAATTAACTTTGTTCCTACCTGAAGCTAGTGAGAAACAGATCATGGATGTCCGAGATATCATTAGATGCATGAGCTCAATGAATGGAAAATTACCACGAAATGGTCTGGAAATAAGGTGCCCAGCTCCTCATTTTTCAAGGTTCTATGACAACCAAGCAACATGATCGAAGTTATCTTTTCTAACATTCAGGTTATTAAAGAATTGGATCTCAGTAGATGAAATTCTTTTAACATTGAATTAAGTTCCAGATTGCATCAGAATGTCCTTTTTGCGACAATCAAGAAACTCTTGTTCATGTATTCATGGAAAGTCAAATAGCATGAAGGTTGTAGAATCATTATTCAGCTATTCTGGGTCTTGATTCTCAACCGACATCTGTACATGATATATTTTCAACATGTACGCAAGAAAGCAATAATTATGTAGGAGCCATCATGCCTTTGCTTATAGTCTGGAGTCTTTGGATAAGCTATGAGATCTCTAGAGAGTCGATAACTATTTAAATAAACTGTGAAAAACAAGGCATGCATAGAGAAGGTGTAATAGAATTGCAAATTATTGGGAGATATCTTTAAATGTAAAACCTAACTTTTATCCTGCTATAGTGTTGTGTTATGGAGGGCCAGTATATATTTAACACAACTAGGGCCAATCATGAATCTATCGAATGGAAGCAAAAACGAAAGCCTTGCACCGAGGGCTTAAGATGTGGGTGAAAAGGCATTTTGAAAAACGTCTGCGTTGAACTGGACTTTAATAAATCTCATTCGATCTAATCATATTGTCCTGTGGTCCATACGAAATTCCATCAGGGACATGTTATCACAAAATGGAATATAAAGTATCTCATGTGTATTATAGAGATTAGCGGTAGAGTCAACACCCGACGAGGTGGCGCGACTACCCATGCTAACTCCATCAAAATTTGTAGGTCGGATATGGATGCAGCTCACTCACCTCGTCATTGTTGCAGTTACCGAGAGCTTAAAGAGCAAGGATGGTGAAAGATGAGTGTTGGAGTTTGGCCAATTTTCTTTTTTTTTTTTTAAATTGTGGGCCTTTGTTTTGGGTTTTTTTTTTTTTTTTTTTAAATAAAATTAAGCCCATTATCCATGGGCGATAGGATGCTTTGTGTTGTGATTAGGGAACATTTCATGTATAAGCCTATAAGGTGATTACGAAATACAATTTCAAAATTAAGAGGTTTATTATTTCAAAATTTATGTCTTTATTAAATTGAATCAATTAAAATATAATAAGGTCATAGTATCTTACAATTTATGGTCACAATTACGTATTAATCATCATTATAGACGTCACAGTCACAAATCACAAATTTTATAGATCGTAACTTATTTTTCGGTCATAAACTATCAAATTAATGGACCATTATTATTTTCCGATCACAAATCATAAATTTTATATGTTACAATTTCTTTATTGGTCACAAATTATCAAATTTGTAGGTCACATATAATTTTTCAATCATAAATCACAATTTTTATAGGTCACAATTTATTTATTGGTAGATGATCAAATTAATAGGTTGTGTGTTATTTTTCAATCAAAAATAAAAAATTTCATATGTTACAATTTATTTCACGATAAAAAATTATCATATTAATTGATCTCGGTTATTTCTCGATCACAAATTATTAAATTAATTGATCACAATTTAACAAACTGTGAGCCACAATTAAACATTCAATTGGAATTTCACATTTTTTAGGTTGAATATTATTTATTGATCACAAATTATATATTTCACCGATCGCATATTATTCATTGGTCATAATCAACCAAAAATTGGTCACAAACACTCCAGCTCATCACAACAACAACCACAATTACCTAACACCATCGGCACCACCACCACCACTTCACCATCATAGCTAGTACCACCACCACCAACTGCAAACACCATTCCAAAATCACTGCACAACCACCACAAAAACAGATATAAAAAAAATAAAAGGCATTGATCTTCAAAAACTGAATCTCTCCATTAACAACCTTACATTCAAAATGTAATTTTTCACATAAGCGGCTGTTGATGATGGCTACCACTGCACTGTTCTGAGGTCTTGGTGGTGGAGGCATAGGAGAAGCGGTTGTTGATGTGGCCACCACCTCATCGCAATCTGCAACATGAAGTTAGGTTTGGAGATTGAAGTGGCATAAAACTTTAAGAAGATGATTGAAGATTTGCTTCTCCTTTGCCGTCACATCAATTTGGTCCTCGAAATTAACACACACTGATTGAAGATTTACTTCTCCATCGCTTGAATTGATTATTTTCTTCTCCATCGAATGATTAACACGCACATTAACACATACTCATCAGAAGATTAGCTTCTCCGTCGTTTAAATCATCGTCGTTGTGAGCAGCTGCAACGGTGCTCACAACATCGCTTTGTAGTGGCTCGATGCTCTCATTGCAACATCATCGCGTCGACTACGTCGTGAGCGGTTGAGAGCGCTACGACAATGCCTTCAGTGATGGTGTGTTGTAAAGAGAAAGAAGAGAAATGTGAGAGATATATAGAGAGAAGGGATAGGGAAAAATAATTAGAATTTGTGAATGAAATTTAGTATGGTAAATGGAGGTAGGGTGAGTATAAAAATTAATTAAATTTTATAATATTATTATTAATATTAAAATGTAGAATTATTACCTGATTTTTCCATAAACAAATCTTAAACTTGATTTTTGAAGTAAAAATTTAAAAAACATGTCCCCACTACAACAAAATTGTGATTTCGCGACAATATTTTTCGCGACATACAAAAAGTTGTCGCAATAAGTGACTTAACACGGCATATTTTTAAACTTTGTCACGAAGATTGTGATGAGAAAAATAAGTACCAAATAATATATGACGACATAAAAAGTTGTCGTGAAATGTGAGAAGTTGCAACGAATAATAAAGAAGGTCACCAAAAATATGAGGCAAGTAAGGCGCCAAAATATTTTTGGGGGAAACTTACGGTGACAAACCTTTATTTCTTGCAACAAATTGCTTGTGATGAAATAGGGTCTACTTTTTGTGATAAAAAATATTTGTTGCTAAAAATTCTATAGTTAGAGGAAAAAATCACTGCAAGAAAAATAATTTTTGCGATGGACAAAAAATGTTGCAATAGGTTTTTTACAATGCTCACCCACATATTGTAAGATCTAATATTGTCATAGATTATAAGGATACGGCAATATGCAATGCGCGCTGCAAAAGCCCTCAAATGTACGTTGTTGTACAACGTACCTCTTCCGTTGCTTTTATTATATTTTGTAACACTCTTTGCTTGTTGTCTTAACTTCTTTTTGCAACGTTATTTTTTCCATAACAAGTTTTTATTTTTTTCATCTGCCTAAATTTTAATATTTAATACAAATTTTTTTAATTTTAATTATTTTTAGAGGAAAAATTTTATAATAAAAGCTTTATAAAATTTCTAGAAAAAAAAAATTATTTCCAAATTTTTTTTTTTAAAAAATTATTAGATGATTAAACTTTCAGTACTTAATAACTTACAAAAAAAAATAATAACTACTAGGTCGAACAAATCCATAAAGAAAAATAGATGTGCTTACTTAGGGGATGTGAGTTCAAATTATCTTGATCATCTTACTAATTTGGATATTATTGCGAACCAAGCGAATCGACGATCCTATAACAAAAATTATATTAATTACATGGTAAGAAAACATTGAATTTAGTTTTATTTATTCGAGGCTTGAAGAGTTCAATTTTTGAATGAATATTGAGAGGTAGGAATTGTGAAAAATACAAACCATAATGCTAAAT
>CAIGRN010161332.1:0-24137 GCA_903798345.1 Fraxinus anomala | reverse complement strand
AAAAGGTTTTGAATTACATTCAAAATCTGAATATGTTTGCTTGTTAAAGAAATCTCTTTATGGCCTAAAACAGGTTCCAAGATAATGGTATAAGAAATTTTATTCTTATGTTCAGAATTTGGGCTTTTCTAAAAGTAACTTTGATTCATGTTTTTTCTATAAAGGTTCAGGTGGCCCTGAATCTGTTTACCTACTGCTTTATGTTGGTGATATGCTTCTTGCCTGTAAAAATAGATCTAAAATTGAGTATGTTAAAAGAAAAACTTAAAACTGAATTTGAAATGAAATATCTAGGTGAAGCTAAAAGAATTTTAGGAATAGAAATCAAACGAGATAGAAAAAACTACATTTTGTATGTGAGTCAAAATTCTTATGTGAATAAAGTGCTTGAAAAGTTTGCTATGACTGATTGCAAATCTGTAACCTTGCCTATTGCAAATCACTTTAAACTTTCTAGTGAGCAATCTCCTAAAACTGATGAAGAGTATGATAGGATGTCCAATATACCTTATGCTAATGCTGTTGGCTCTATTATTTACCTTATGATATGTACTAGACCTGATCTAGCTCATGGGATAAGTATTCCTAGTAGATTTATGGCTAATCATGGTGAAACACATTGTATGGCTATTAAGTGGATGATGAGATACTTAAAGGGTTCAACTAATTTGAGTTTAAAGTTCCAAAAATATAATGAAGGTGTTATTTTAAAGGGCTATATAGATTCTGATTTTACTGGTGATTTAGATAGGAGGAGATCAACATCTTCTTATGTGTTTACTCTTTGTGATGGTTGTGTGAGTTGGAAATCTCAATTGCAAAAGATTGTTGCTCTTTCATCCACAGAAGCAAAATATATTGCAGCCTGTGATGCTGTTAAAGAAGGTCTGTGGCTGAGAGATCTTTTAAATGGGTTTGGTTTTATAAATGAAATGGTCAGAATATATACTGATAATCAAAGTGTCATTCACCTAAGTAGAAATCATGTTTTTCATGATAGGACTAAACATGTTGACATTAAATTCTTTTTTTGTTAGAAATATGTATTATAAAGGTTTGTTTAACTTGATTAAAATACCTACTGAGTTTAATCCTGCTGACTTTGGCACTAAGGTGTTACCTTTAAACAAATTCAGGAATTGTTTAAAATTGTTGAATATCAACCGAAGGTAATGTTCTTGTTAAGTTTTTAGTTAGTTTAATTTTTGTTGATTATCAATTCTAATTGGTTTCCTTTTACAGATATGTTAGAGCAAATGAAACCAAATAAGTTAGGTTTGAATCCACAAAGGAATTATCAAAATAGTTTGGCAATGTGGAGAATGTTGGATATGGGCTGCCTCTCTATTATAATCATTTAGGTTGTTCTATTTTGTTGGCCCTGTTCTGTTATAATACTTGGGCTTGTGCTTGTTACTTGGGCCAACTGGTTTGTTGCTCCATTTAAGTGGTATAATCTTGGCTCTACACTTGGCTCATCTTGGACCGTTGGATTAAGTGAATTGAAGGGTTGCCTTATAATCCTATTCTGGATTCTTCGTTTGGATGATTATTCATTCTTCTAGGGTTTCTCTCCCGTGTTCTCTCTCGAGTGGTTTTCTCTCTATATTGATTCTTGAGATCCTTGAGTTGTGATCTTTGTAATATCTTAGTGATATTTTTGAGTGTATTGTGTATATGTTGGTGAAGTGAAAACTAGTATTTGAGAGGCTAGAGAGAATAATGAAGAAATCTTCGATCATACATTTGTAGATCTGAATTTTGTGATTTCTTAAGTGAATTCGAGCTTAATCTACGTGGTAGATGCTCAACGGGTGAGTAGACTATTTTAGCTGAACATTCAGGTTCCCAAAGGGGGGCGAAACACTCTTCGTGTTCTCTTTCATGATTATGCGATTTTATGGTTTTTTATGATTGTTGTTACAAAACGTTGATTCTGGACCAACATATTCACTTTCCAATACAATTTCTATCAAAATTAACAATATTAATATTTACTTTCCAATAAAGGATAGCAGTTCTTAATCTAGCAAATGCATTGGAATACTCTCGAAAAGTTTAAGAGAGCATGTTGAAACCACGTGTAAACCCCAAATTGGGCAATTTGCTATTGTATACCGTGTGTCGTGTCCATCTTCCTTTGCCTTTCCCACCCTCTTTCACTCTATCTGCAAATTCCTTATAGCCCATATCAGAAACAAAAAGTTTGCAGTACACAATTGAATTACTTTTCAGAATGGCTATGGTGAATGCAGTTTTTGTTGCTTTTAGACCAACCCCTTCTCCTTTTCTTCTGCCTTCCAATCCTAGCTTTTGAAAGAAGAGAAAAGATCAGACCTACAACCCAATAACCCATTGTCGATATGGTATAGTGAAATGGTTGTTGATTAAATGACAAAATCATACTTTAAGTTTAATCTGCAAGAGCGTAATTAAACTCCTTGAAATTGAAGCAAAAAGAAAGAAAGAAAGTGAAGAAAAATAAAAAAAATGAAATTCGAGGTAAGTGATTAATACTTTTTCCTTATGACAAAATTGCCCCGCAACGATACTAACGAATTATAGCACTTGTCTTCCAAAATACAATGAATACAACTTGTGGTAAAAACACTTCAATGCAAATGATATGGAATGCATAATGAACGTCCAACGAGTTCTATTTATAGAAGAAGGGGGTTTGTGAGTGAAGTGTCATACTTAATCTAATCAACCTTAACGAATGGAAGTATCCATTGCTGTTGCTAACTTGTCGATGACCTCTCGCTCGAGCGACGGTGAAACCTATTCAGCAGAACCTCTCTCGCCCGTCTGTCGCTCGAGTGAAAGTCTCTTCACTCGAGCGTTGGTGAGTTATGGAGTTAGACATTTTTTCTATTTTCTATCCAAATTTGAACTGCAATTTTTCATTCATCGGGAATTGATTTTGAGATTTCAAATATACTACAAAAATCTACTCGACGAGTGAACAAGTTAGGCTATTCATATTTAAAATTTGACTATAGAATCAAATCTGAATATTGGTCGAAGTTGACCCAAAGTCACTTTTTAAGTTGTATACTTGACTAAATTTTTATTCTCTAAACCAAATTCTAACATAACCGACAATGAAGACTTCGAATAACAGACCGATGAAAGTGACTCATAACTAATGTTGCGCTTCACTCGTCAAGCAAGAAATGAAAATCAGCCATTGATGCGTGAGGGCTGTTAAAAAGAAGCAAAGAAAAAGGATTTTAATCTAAATCAAATAAGGGCAAAACATGAGATGCAAGTAATTTTCTCTGAATTATGTTGTCATTATTGATATTTGTGTTTAAGGCTGAATTCAATTTGATGAAAATATGATGGCGTTGAGAAGTTAACCAACCTCTATTGATCCATATTTCTAGCTGACATTTGTTAGAAGATGTATAGAGCTACATTCCTAGTGAGCAACATTGGGAAGTGATCCCATCTTTAATATTAGGAGTCTCTCTTAGACAGGTTTCATGTCTACGACTCAATATTTCTTCAAACGTGATCATACCAGTTGATGCCACTAAGGCGAGGAGAAGAGGGAAGAGCGTTAATAGTTGATTTTGTATCTTCAAATAAAAAATAGAATAAAGATAAGAAGAAAAGAAAAGAACAGAATAGTAAATAGCTCACATAGATAAGCCAGAACAGGCTGTGGGCCTGCGCTGACTAGCCCAGCTCAAAAAGCAACAAATCTTGGAAATCACATTTATATTTTCAAATCCCATATGAAACACACAGTCCATCTTCACAAATTCACCATCCATGTACAATGAAAACGAACCAAGTTATAAAGAGCCCAAGTTCTATTGGTACTTAACATCAGTCTATGTGACGGTGAAATTACTATCAAATTGTCCAATACATAAAAAAGAAATATAATTTTATTGAATAATATGATAGAAGTAATCTTACCGCAACATATACTCGCATTAAATAGCATTATTCAAATGAAAATGATATTAGTTGGTTAGTTAGAACATCTCCAATGCAACACTAAATTAATTTAAAAAAATTTAAGTAGCTCGGTCTCAATTCAAAAGATCTGTCAAACCAAATGACTCAACAAAATTAATATTTCATTTCCAATACATTTTCTATCGAGATTTAAAGTAATTTTATTTTTACATTAAGAAAATAAATGATAGCAGTTAGCAAATGCATTGGAAATTTGGAATGCCCTGGAAAAGTTTTAAGAGAGCGTGTTGAAACCACGTGTAAACCCCAAATTGGGCAATATTTTATAGTACACCGTGTATCGTGTCCATCTTCCTGGCCTTTCCCATTCCCACCCACTCTATCTGGAAATTCCTTATAGCCCATATCATATTACAGAACTGAAAACATACACATAATACCACATCAAGAAGGAAAAAAGGAGGGATCAATTTTGCAGTACACAATTGAATTATTTTTCAGAATGGCTATGGTAAATGCAGTTTCTGTTGCTTTTAGACCAACCCCTTCTCCTTTTCTTCTGCCTTCCACTTCATATTCCAGTTTCCCCTCAATTTCCCCAACAAAAAAATCTGAATTATTGGCATTTGCGCTGGGAAAAAGAAGGGATTTTTTTTCTTCCATTTCTTCTTTCAAGAACAAGAAGATTTGTGACTCTGTGGATACTGCTGAAGACAAAGATGATGCATTGGAAGAGCCCGTTGAGACTCTCTTATATTCATTCTCTCCTTTACCTTTGCTGTTTGTGGCTTCTCTTCCTGGAGGTAATGCTACATTCACATTTACTATGTAAATTCTTTTATCAAGTACACCTTTTCTGTTTCTGACTTCTTACTTTAGAACTTATCTTCAAGTGTAATTTTATTATTGTTAACAACCTTAATGGGTAACTTCTAGTTTGTGCTCCAACATGAAATTTATAGGGTATATGGTAAAGGGGCTGTGTGACAAAGTTTTTGATAGAAAATTTAGCAGATTTTGATAAGAGTTGTGAGAGATGTGCTGTAATACATGGTTAAAATTGAAGTTTCACCGGTTGATAAAATTTTAATGAACTCTTATCAAACAAGCACTAAAACATTAACATGCTTAATGAATGGAATGCTAGAATGCTAGATAAATGATGTCAAAATGTCTACCTATTTGTTAAATTGTTGGGAAAGTGTGAAGGGTAGGCATGGAATGATCTTCTGTATATAAGGGAATTGCCTTTCTCCTATTGATAGGTAAACCTTTTAGGATGAAACTCCTAGTCAAAACAACGAAATGACAAGATGTTTACTATTATATGTTGTGGATTCGACTTTCTTTTGAATCAATGGAGAATTGCTGGTTTACGGTGCAAGATTATTGTTCAGTATATCAGAATGTTACTAATTTATTGCCTGAAATCAGCTGCGACTGTGAGGTCTCTGTTTGGCCCTTTTGTTGAGCTTGTCAAGTCATGGAACCTTCCTGACTGGCTTGTGCACTGGGGTCACCCTGGTAACATGGTAATCTTCTTTCCCTTCACGACTTAGAAAGATTCATAGTCATTCCCCCCACCCAAAAAAAAATAAAAAATCAATAACGGTCTCTCATGAATTTCCAATCGTTTATTAGGCTGTTGTGCTCTTTGCTATGGGTGGTTATGGAACTTATTTGGGTTTTCGTATTCGCCTCTCTGATGATGTGGTAAGAACTAGACTGAGATGATAAAACATTCTTCCATGATGGATTTAAGCTTTAGAAAGAGTACTTTCACATAATTTGTAATTAGTCTTCTATAAACTTCTTGAATCGTTTTTCCCAGGAGGAGAAGGCCAAGGCCAAAGATTTGCATCCTAAACTTCTTGGAGGAATGTTTTTCTTCTTTGCTTTGGGAGCTACTGGTGGAGTTACATCTCTTCTAACTTCAGATAAACCCATTTTTGAAAGGTATGCAGGAATTTTCTGAAAATTGGTCAGTTCTTCAAATTATGTCACTTTTTTTTTTTAGTACAAAATCCATTTACCCTTTTCCCCAATGTTTTCTGCAGTCCTCATGCTGTATCAGGTTTCATTGGGCTTGCTCTTTTGACAATTCAGACCATATTGCCTGCATTGTTTGAGGTAACTTATATAGAACCTTAATGCTCTAATAACCGGGTTCGTGATCATACTCACTTCATGGCTCTTTGGATAAGTCGTCCAATGCAAAGATAACCGGGCTTATTTTTTAATATACGTCTTTCTATTTATCAAGAACTATGATTCTCTCATCTGATACTGGATTTTCTTAAACAGGGGAATCCCGGATTGCGCAATGTTCATGGGATATTGGGCAGTGGCATTATGACATTGTTTCTTGTCCATGCTGCCCTTGGACTTCAGCTTGGCCTGAGTTACTAACCCCTTGGCACAAATCATAGTGTATCTATATAGATGTGAAACCATATAGGGTCTAATGTGCCTATGCATGTTGGATAGGGACGATTATTTATGGGTTCAAATGATCCTTGGAGTCAAAATAGGAGGCGGGAAAAAAAGAAGGAAGAATAACTATTCTGCTTGTAGTCAACAATTCATTTTAACTATGCATTTTGTATGATTCACAATTTTTTAACAACGTAATTTCACTAGTTTTTATTAGAATTTACTAAAAATTTGATTTTAATTTAAATAAAAAATGAGCAAGACATGAAATGCAAGTATTTTTCTCTGAATTATGTTGTCATTATTGGTATTTTTGTTTGAATTATGCTTAATGTACAAAAATTTACTTCACAGAAATTTTACCTATGCTCACATGGGTGGGCCCCATGTGGGACCCATGTTGCCAAAATATCCCACCCCCTCTTTCCCCTATTCCCTATCGTGAGGTATCGGTGTGGGTTATGTGAACCTTCACCTTGTACCCCCAAGCTTAATTCTTTGCGTTTAATGCTGAATTTAATGTGATCCACACACGGGTCCAAGCAAGGACGACTGTCACCAACCCCCGTACATCCCATGAAGCACATGGTACACGTTCCAAACAAATAAAAGTCAAAACTTCTATAGTTTGAAAATTACTACCGGCTCCTAAAACACGAGAAAAGTAAAATAAGAGAAGCAGCCACGAAATTCTCACCGTCAGATCAGTTCCAACTTGCGTAGACCTTAGATCTTTGGTCCCACAATCCTCCACAAAAATGAGAGTCTGATACCGCACGGCTTCAGACCCCGCCCTATAAATAAACCTGTATATATGTACCACAACTCATTGCACATTTCTCCTTCATCTTTTTGCTCTTCTTTACAGATCTAAGAATATTTTTACCAAGGTACGCACTCGTAATGGAAATTTTTCGTTTTACATTCAGCTTCGTTATAGTATTCTTGTTTTCTTTTTGTTCAGATTCATTATGTTTTCGCAAATTATTCTCTGTTATCTGTATCAAGTTGAATATGTGAATTTTTTCGAGGAGTTTTTATGCGGCTTTGATTTGTTTAGATATTGCTAATAATGTGCTTGAGAATAAATGGATTCGTAAACGGAGGTTTTGGAATTCAGGAATTATAGCATTTCCTATTGTCGTTCAATATTGCAGATCTCATTGTGCATTTCACGTAAAAGTTCTTCAAATTTTCGAAACACGATCTGCATTTTGAGAAAACTATGATAAAATTCAAAACTGAAAATGATTATAGTTTGATTTTGGTGTGTTGGACATGGATCTGCTCTGTGGCTTTGACATAATCATAGAAATGATGTTCGGCGGATGATTTGGATAATGTTTCTCCTAATGCTAGTTTTGTTCTGTCAAATCATAATATAGGTTAAAAAGATATAACTTCCATATTTCAAGTTGATAAAATCTCTTGAGTTTGTAACTGATCCATACTTTTTTAAAAGGAATTTTATAGCAGCTAGGGAACTTTTATTTTGCCACAAATCATCTACCAAAGTACCATATATTATTGTGTTGGAAACTAAAATCAACTGGCTCTGCTCTTCTCATTTCTGGATTCTTTGGAGCAATGCTTTTGAAAGAAATGATCGAACCCTTACCCCTAAATGCACTTTTCCCAAATTGTTTCAGATTCAGGGTAGACACCATAATATTTATGTGCTTGAGGTCAGAAAGCTGAGATAGTATACCTTCAAACTAGAATGCAGAATACTTATGGAAATCACTAAAGATTTCTCTTAGAACCATAAGAGTCAAATCATTTTTGAGACGCATGTAATTAGGTAATTGAGATATTTGTGCTTTATCATTGTCCAAACTGTTTTGAGTTTTTAGCATAAATGAACTTACATATCCCTATGAAACTTTTTCAGATAATATAACATGGATACCTTCCTCTTCACTTCGGAGTCTGTCAATGAAGGCCACCCTGACAAACTTTGTGACCAAGTTTCAGATGCCATTCTTGATGCTTGCCTAGAGCAAGATCCAGAAAGCAAAATTGCCTGTGAAACCTGCACAAAGACCAATATGGTCATGGTCTTTGGAGAAATCACAACCAAGGCCACCGTAAATTATGAGAAGATAGTTCGGGATACCTGCAGAGGGATTGGATTCATCTCACCTGATGTTGGCCTTGACGCTGACAACTGCAAGGTCCTCGTTAATATCGAGCAACAGAGCCCTGACATTGCCCAGGGTGTTCATGGTCATCTCACTAAGAAACCTGAGGAAATTGGAGCTGGGGACCAAGGCCACATGTTTGGCTATGCCACTGATGAAACACCAGAACTCATGCCACTCACTCATGTCCTTGCCACCAAGCTTGGGGCCAAGCTTACTGAAGTGAGAAAGAATAACACTTGCCCCTGGTTGAGACCTGATGGTAAGACTCAAGTTACTGTTGAGTACAAGAATGATGGTGGTGCCATGGTTCCTATTAGAGTTCACACAGTCCTCATCTCAACCCAGCACGATGAAACTGTTACAAATGAACAGATTGCTGATGATTTGAAAGAGCGTGTGATCAAGCCTGTGATTCCTGCTAAGTACCTTGATGACAATACAATCTTCCACCTTAACCCATCTGGTCGATTTGTTATTGGTGGCCCACATGGAGATGCAGGACTTACTGGTAGGAAAATTATCATCGATACCTATGGCGGCTGGGGTGCTCACGGTGGAGGTGCTTTCTCAGGAAAGGATCCAACCAAGGTGGACAGGAGTGGTGCGTACATTGTTAGACAGGCAGCAAAGAGTGTGGTGGCATCAGGACTTGCTCGTCGATGTATAGTGCAAGTTTCTTACGCTATTGGTGTAGCAGAACCACTTTCAGTGTTTGTTGATACCTACAAGACAGGGAAGATTCCGGACAAGGATATATTGACTCTTATCAAGGAGAACTTCGACTTTAGGCCTGGAATGATTGCAATCAACCTTGACTTGAAAAGAGGAGGCAGCTTCAGATACCAGAAGACTGCCGCATATGGTCATTTTGGCCGTAACGATCCAGATTTCACTTGGGAGACTGCCAAGATCCTCAAGCCGAAAGCTTGAGTTTGTGGGTTGCCAGTTACACAAGATACTTCTGAAAATTGATTTCGCCCAGTTGCTGACAGGTATTATAGATGAATAAAAAAGCTCTAGGGATATTAACATTATTTTGCCTTTCCAGGACTCCCTTAGAGATGCGGGAGCTTAGAGCATTTGTTCGAGTTTTTTTGTTATTTTTTCTTCTTTTCTTGATCACGTCTTTGTTAGCGAGTTATTGTTAAATACGTTCTGCAGCAATTCAATTGTTTTCGCTTACCCTGAATTTTGCTTATTTGTTACATTTTGCTATGTTTGAATTTGTTAAAACCATTTTCATTGATTGTTGGATTGATGACAAGCTGATTTATCATGGTGACCGAACAATGATTTGAAGTTTATGTATCAACGTTGAAGAAGAACAAATATTTAGTACCTTGAAAATCAGAGATGGAGAAAAATTACAAAATTACAAGTAACAAAGCTATAGTCACAACAGAAAAGGCTAAGAATTCGAACTATATATTTCAAATTTTCAAGAGTGCAGCCACAGGCGATCATGTAGTCGCTCTTCTCCAGCACCAAACATCTCATCGACCCTTTCGCCATCTCTGTAGAAATGAAAAGTGGGCGTGTAACGAATGTGTTGATTCGTTTCTGGGCATTCATCAATATCAGCATACACAAAAGAAAGTTTCGGAAACTTCTTGTTCAGTTGGCTAAATGCAGGTAAGATCTGACTGCAAACACGACACCTGAAATATCACAAATTTCACGTATCAGCCATAATTTCACGAGGAAATAAGCAGATTTTACAGGCATGGAACTTCAATCAGACATTTCATCAAACACTTAGCGTTCAGATACACAACTTACCAAGAAGCACCATAGTTGATAACTGCCTGCAGACAGACAAGACACATAATTTGTACGAGTTTTTTGAATATTCTAAACACTCAAAACACAACTTGGAAAATAATTTCTTAACTGGGGTTTTGGAAGTTCTGAATTGGTGAAAAATTTCCTTGAGGTTATCATCACCGGCAGCGGTAACGAGAGTTCCCGGACGAGTTTTGCTTTCTTCAACGCCTTTCTTTCGCTTTTCTTCATTAGTATTTTCATCCTTCTCCATTATCAATCTTTCACTCCAACTATAATTAGGCTTCAATTGATAGTAGTTTACTCAATTTAACCACTCCGACCAGCGACCACTCCACTGCATTTGGGCCGTCAAAGCTAGCGTCTGCATATGAGGTACTGCACAACTTACTAATTGTAAGGATGGACACCGACTTTTATCCCAACTACAATTATGTCACTGAACTTTGATTTGCTGCAATTGGACCACTTAACTTTTAACTAACAGAAATAAAAACACTTTTCATCGTAGTCCATCAAAATTTGACACGTCCACTCCATGTCAAACGTCAATTTATGAAAACGTTTGAACGATTTTTATGTTTTTTTTCAAATGCATTAAAATCCAAAAATTCATTCCATCGTTGGGATGAAAGGGGAAAAAAAATCTAGAATTTCTTTCACATCTAAAATCGTACAAGTGGAGATAGATTTTCGATCAATTATAAAGTTGATGGATTATAATCATCTGTATCTTGTGATTATCAATAACCTACCTACTTATTAATATTTGATCACAATCGTGATTTTACATATTATCTTGTCGAAACCGTCTCTTTGGTATAACTTTTATTTGTTAAAAAATTAATCAAATTTCATTTTTAATAAAAAATTTATATGAAACCCACAATTTTTATCTATTTATATCACACATTTCATGGTATCCACCAACTTTTATCAACTTTTGACATCGTTACACAACCCAATAATAAGCACCTTAGCGAGCATCTTCACACTTACGAGCCAAAATTCTATATAAAAGACGGAACATTTTTCATTTTTCAGAAAATTTCAATAGTCAAGTGAAGTACATAATAAGAAAAACAATGGATAACAGGATTAGCAAGAATACAAAGTTGACGTATGGTAAATTAATGGCAACTTAATTTCCTGCTACACAACTTTCCTAATACAGAGTAAAGCTATTACGTAAACATAATCATCCCTGGTATCAATGGCAATTTCAAAATTCTCCTCACAAAATTTAACCCCCAAACATGATGAAGATTACTTTCAGGCCACAATCTGGAAGTTCTGCAAATCACAGATACATTTCATGGTCAGTTAATTTTGGAGAATGACCCCGGCTGAAATTTCTTGCGTAATGCTTCCACAGCAGCGTTTATTCTCTCTTGATCCTGCAACAATTCCAGGCATTCTGTAAATTCGACTTGTAAATTTTATGATATCAAAACGAAAAAGCATCTCCGAGAGCAAACATCCTTACCTTTCCATCAAAAGTGACGACAAGAGGTCCTTTTCTTGATTCACGGTAACCTCCTTCATATCCCAAGAAAGCGTAAAATTAATTAGTAACAATAAATACCAACACCACTGCTGGAATAGTAAACTATGTCTGAAGATTCTTACCAATGTAAAGATCAGGAAATTCAATACAGATTTCTGAAAGAGGATGAGCTGCTTCCACCTGCATCACAGATGAGGAGATTAAACCGTTTTAAATATCTCTACAGGCCACAGCATAAAATATAAAAATGTCATGTCTAGGAAGGCTAAATAACATATTATTTTGAAAGGAATTTACGTCCTGTGCCCCCTACCCTCTTTCTTGTTGGATCGATGAACCCCGTCACTCTGCTTTCAAAAGATTCACCACCAAATCAATTAACCATGGTATCATAAGTCAAAAGACTAAGGTCCACATATGTAATCTGTAGCATGTTCTGGAATGATGCATATATGTCTAGATTATGTGTGCATTTGATGTTTTCCTTAAATTTTACTACAAACTGAGGAAGTAAAAACTCCTGGCTATAGCTTTATGCAGTGAGTGCTCACAAATTTCCACATAAACGACAATCTTGCATGGCAGAATAATGTAAGAAGAGATCACACGCACGCACAGAGAGAGATCTTTATAGACACTCACGTCAGAAAGAGTTGTTGCCAGTCGCTTTGATACGAAAGGTTCTGCGGCTACTAAAAGACTGTCGGATCTCATAAATTCAATTAAACAATCCCATTCCTGGTCCATCTCAGCAACATTCGTTGCAGTAAGAATGATCACGTTTTGGCACTTGATCTACAAAAGGCAGTTATAAACAAATATTCACAATTCCACTTCAAGAGAAATATTACATGTCAGGTAAAAGCAATGGCAAGATACTTGCATTTGGCAACTGCAAGGAAAAAAAATTATTCATAGCACATGGAAGTTGACCTTGATTATGGAAAAACTAAAAATATATAACGATGAACACCAAGAAAAATGCATAACAAAGTGAGGTTGGAGGAGCCAAAAAAAAAAAAAAGAGGAGGAGGATATTACAACCTTATATCACACCATTAATCCCAGTCAATGTAGTTCTAATGCATCAGATGTATGTGATTTAGAAATCCCTAGAGGATGTTACATCTATTTTTCAACTGTAAACTGATTAATATCGACAATTACATTTGTTGGTTTGTTCACACTGCATGGCAAAATACTAAAAACATGCCTTGTGTACAATGAAAATGGTGTGGACATACAAGATTATAGCAATAAAATGCTCCAAAAGCACATTTTCGAAATAACTTGCAAGAAAAAGAAAAATTACATAAACAGATCACATACAACGTACCAAAGGCACAATAAGCTGTTCATGATGCAGCAATTCGGTGATACCCTCAGGCAACTGTGCCATCTGATCCCAAAAAAAAGGAGAAAATATTAGCAGCAACGAGTATTATATCGCATTCTAACTCCCCACATTCCAAAAAGAAGAAAAATTATATCTTCGCAAATTAAAGAATATTTAATATCGTAAGACGCAGGTGGGTCTTTCATTCTCCCAACTTCACAATAATGGCTTCCAAGAAATACCAGCTCAACATCCCACTGCCAAAAGTAGGCAACTGCCATGTACACGTCTTAACTTCATTTTCTCAGAAACATCCACATTCATACAATTCACTAAGTGATGTAAGATGTCATCATTTTATTTTCATCAAGATGTACTATTTCTTTTCCTTGTTAAATTAAGACATCAATGTGCTAATACTAAAAACATCTGAACATTATTTTTTCGAATTTTATACTACCTCGAAGGTATGAACCTCAGAAACAATTTAATTTTGCATTACCTCATTCCTATCCCCTGTGCACTTCTCACCAATAAGATGCCTTAAATATTCTTCAAATTCTTCATCAGGTGCCTGTGATAGATAATTGAACAAGGTTATTAGGTTAGTACTTGTAAATGTAAGCACGGTTGGAATAACAGTTCACTGGTGCTCTTTACAAGGGTTGCAAAACATTGTCAAGCACCATTTTGCCTGTTGTTGAACGATCAAAGCACCTTACTAAGGACTAAGACCATGTTTTGCTAAGCTAAAAAAGTTCAAGTTAATAAGTAAGTTTAAAGCAAAAATGTTTTATTGATTAAAGTTGAAATTAAGTAACTTTTCTTATAAGGAAAAAGTAAAAAGTAAGAACATGTTTGGAAAAATGTAACTTTTACAATCCTTTTTTTTTTTAAAAAAAAAGCTTAGCTATACATACTATGATAATATCTTACAGAAGATACAACTAACCATGCGAACACCAAACGCTTTTGCAACTCCAGCTACAGTGACATCTGAATGCAATGGACCAACTCCTCCATATATAAACACCTGCAAGCAATCAGCTTACAGTTTATCAGAATTTAATAGAAACTCATTGATAATACCTATATAATGTCATAATGTAAAATCACTAAAGTAGCAAGACCCTCCCTCCCTCCCTCTCCCTCTCTCTCATGTGTGCGTGTGCACAGACATAGAATGGAATTTTTACCATGTCATTTCTTGACTTTTGTCTCTCGACTTCCTCAGCAACTGAATCAACCTGGATTTGAAGAGGATGTCATATGAAGTTCATAGAACACAAAGTTGGACATAAATCTTAAAACTTCACAAATATGCAACTTCAATTACCAAATATGAAAAATCATCAAATACATACAACTCACATCATTTTGGGTTACAGCAAACTGTGAGACAGCCCAACCTATGGAATGGAGCTTTCTACACAAAGTTAATCCTAACCGATCCTCAACAGTGCCAAACCTGAGCTATGGAACCAATAGAAAATATCATATACAAAACGACAGGAATTACATATGACAGTCATAGAAAAATTTAGATGATCACTCATGTAGACCACTATTTTCCACAATATATGCAAAATGAAGTGCCCTTAGTTTTAATGTAGATTTGTCAAGCCAGGATATCCTATAAGCATGAGTCACTGAGTTAGTCAAGTCAAAAATCACAAAAGATAAGAGTATAATAAATGTAGAAATAAATAAAATAGCAAGTTGTTCGTTGGGAAAATGTTAAACCTTTTCACAAATCAATATGATAAAGAAGATAAGGAGTTTGTTCAATAGACACTTGCAAGTACATTTCGGAAAGAAAAGGGGATATAGTATAGTTGATAGTGAGAAAAAATCATTTACGCAAAATACTAACACTTGGTAGGATATACGGCTGTAAAGAGAAGTCAGACTGGTGGATGTTATAACTAAACATGCAGGATGCAACTATACTTGACCCCTTGGTGACACGTCAATTGAGAACCACATCACATTGGACGGCAGACATGGAACAACTGGTAAAAGGAGTCAGCAAGGAAACTTGTCAAATAACGCAATGTAACAACAAACTTACAGAATTTCATCTCCCACAGCAATGACCGAGGCTGTGATCATGCATTTCCGATTTCCATCCTTACTTTTCAAACCATTGCTAACGGCAGATAATGGCAGAGAAGAGAATTTTTTTATTCTACCAGCTCTTTCCAATCTTCCGTCTGGGAGTAGGTACGCAGGTTTGAATTTTTCTTCACCGTTGTTGGAGTTGCCAACGGACAACAAAGCATTAGGAACGGTGTCATGAATGCTACCAATTGAAGTATAACTGCAAAAATTGAACAAATTTACATAAACACAAATTTCATGCCAAACAACTCAAGAAACTCCGAACGATTTGAAGAAAGCTCATGACCTCCCAAGTACTTTGGACAAAAGAGAAAGCTAATCCGGAAGATATGCTCTTCTCAAATAAATACAAAGGGACATGTACTATACAATTAAAATTCCAGTATTCCCATTCAAAACTTTCAAACCATTTGAGTGAAGACTTACCCCTGATCATAAAGGCTGCAGTATCGAACCTTGCAAGTCAAGAGGAAGGCCCAAATATCTCTGTGAGATTAAAATTAAAGGTTAAACCTTTGTATTGATGCAAAATACAAGCAAATTAAGAAAAGTATAACAATCAACTAAGCTAAAACCATGAGAATGAAATCAAAACCAAATACAAATATGGTTGGGCCACTAAATGTCTCTCTCTTTTTTTTGATAGGTAACTAAATGTCTCTCTCTAACACTGTAGAGACGTAAAGTGGGCTCTCAAAATGGGGCCGGCCAGCCCATATTGGCCGCCTCCTGAGAGACTAACAAAGTTGACCATTTCCAATTTTTGGAGCTTCAGCTACTTTGCCTATGGCCATTTTTAGATGAGAGGTCATATACTTTTGGATAACTTTAAGACTAATATCAAAGGTTTGATATTGAACCCAAATTAATGGACACTGCATCAGGAAATGCCACAGGTAACATATTTTCATTTTCTTGATGCTTTCCCAATGATCAATACATGTATAATAGCCCTAGACGATACACTCTGTATCAAAACATATTTCTTGCATTAATTACTGGTCCAGATATAAAGCTACTTTCAGCAAATATAAATGCATACAGCAGTCTCAAAAGCCAATCTTCATTTGCAATTATGGAGTAACATGCGAGTTTGATGTCCATGTACATACCTGTACGACCAATCAAGAATTGGATTCACTCTCATGAAAAGTGGCCATCCAGGCGAGCTAGGAGAGAATTGCTCTTGACCTACCTGTAAAATTGATATCGGAGATAAATAACGAACTCTCCAGCACTCATTCTTGAACAAAGTTATGCTGAAATTAGAAGTCAACAAGCAGGGTATAGAAATTCAAAAGTAAACTAAAATACCGCAGTAGGGTCGCCAATTCGGACACCAAGAAAAATAGCTCTAATAGGCGTAGCTTTTAAAAGAGCCTCCAGACCTGACTTGAAATCCAGGCGAATGATGTCCATTTGCAATTTGAAACTGTCAAAGTTCATCTATTAGACTCGAAAACCAATTGAAAGTAAGATATCGAAGACAACAACGGGTGGGTGGGGGAGAGCATGGGCAAAACTTTGAATACCAAAAATAAATTGGAAAAATAAAAGAGTTCTCACGTACGAAGTGGCTGTGTCATAGGTGAATGAATTGATTTCTGGAAATGCTGATGGACTCTCAAAATAAATTATTCGTATTGGAAATGTGATTTCACAATCCTCAGGATCACAAGTAGAATGATCTTGTCCAGACTTATACAAATAATAGCCCGCCCTCAGTAGGTGCAGCAGGACCTACAGAAGTAGAATTTTCAACCATTAGAACTTTCTTAACATTGGCGATAAATGACACTGAAAGTTCGGGGAAAGAGGACATATACTTAAGAGAACTCACGGTTGAATCTTTTCCTCCATTGAAGCTGAAGGCAACCTCTTCAATACTGAGGAAAACAATTTAAGTTCTTAACTACTTGGAGGCAATTCAATCAGAAAGGAAAAAAAAAAAAATCATGAAATATTTAACTCTTTAGAACCCGTTTGTTTCCCATTATTTTAACAGAAGAATGGATTTTTTGAACTTTTTTTCAAACAAATGGGTCCCACCGTTAGACAAACTGGTCAACAAAAGCGGTTGCTTTCCATTGCAACGGTACAAATTTTCATTAAAATTGGAAACAAATAGGGGCTTAATATTATCTCTACCATAGCATCATATTCCAAAAGCTGAAAAAAATCTGAGATATATATAGAAGGCTCGTTTGTTTTTTAAAAGAGCAGTGCTATTTAGTACCAGTTTAAGTGGCAATTAGATGTAATTAAATCATAGAATCATTTAAATGCAAAGTCAAAGTCTATTTAATTGCACACATTAAATGTGGACACCTAGACTGGTTCTCTAGCACCACTAGTGCTAGATAGCATTATTCTTCTTAAAAAGCAATATCCAAATTTTAAAACGAATATGAAATGTGATAACAACATATAGATGCTTAATAATTCTACTAAATCAAGCTCAGGAACCATAAGAAAACTTTTAGAATTTTCAAACATGTACGGACTACCAATAAGTTTGGGAAAATAACCACAAGGATTTTTAACTTGACTATGAGCAGAATCCTCATAATTTTTTCAAATGGTTTCTTTGATATTTCCAAAAGTAATATTTCGTAACATAGCATGGGACACAGGCACAATTGTAGCGGTGGGGCAGGAAAGAATTTATCATTTTCAATCAATTTATGGTATTCAATTCTTTTCGACTTGATGCAGATATTATGACTATCTAGAAAAGAATGACATAGAAGTGGGTATTTGTTGAATTCAAATTCAAATATAGTTATAAGACAAATATATAATAATCAAGATACGGCTTGAATTTCACCTATTTCATTCTCCGTTCTTCTAAAATCACACCCTCACTAAATCAAATTTCTAACTCCATCCCTTAACATAGCAAACCTTCACAGCATGTGAAATGTACCATGTTTTAATTCAGGCCCGGTCGAGATTGCATATTATAATCAGATGAATGTAGATTATTTCAGCTTTACATCTTAAATGTGACTCAATCTCATTATTAGCATATATCTTCAGATAACAAATCGGTTCTTTTTAGTATAATGTGTTTGAAGTATATTAGCAGAAAGAGAGATCAATTTCTTAAACTGAAAAAAATAATACCTGCAACATCAATGCCTAATTCAAACATATAATACATAATGGAAAATAATCAAAACCTTGCCCTAAACCTCATTCATAAATAGACAAATCAAGAAAAATGAAAGCATGCATTCGAGGAAATAGATCCATTTTTTCGGGCAAAAAGAAAGAAAGAAAGAAGATAGGAAACATAAATAAAAGTTTTAAATTCGAAGAAAAGTAAATGGGGCCTACGAGTAAAGAGCAAGAGCCCTTTGGATAACATAAATAGCATTTTTGTACTTGGTCTTCAGCCTTCGATCATCGCTTTCTCTTACTGCTTTATCAATCTCCATCTGGCGTTATATATCTGCTGAACCCTTCTGAATCAAAACCCAAAAAAATCACCAACCAGCTGAAAAGTCCTTTGTATTCAATTGAATGGCAAACATAAAAATATGTGAGTTGAAGGAAAAAAAACAAAAAACAAAAAAACTGTGATATGTTCTAACAATGGGATTCACCAGTCTGTTTGCTCTTCAATGAAAAATTAATTTATAAATCGAAAATCGGTACGCGTGAAGGACTCAATCTAAAAAATTAAATGAAATCAAGAAAGAGGCTATTACTTTCTGAGGGCCTTGACGAATTCACCTTGGATTGCAGGGAAACGAAGAAAGCAAATTCAAGAACAAGAAAACATATGGGAATTTATGAACCTTTTACGAATTTGTGTTTGAAAGGACTCAAGAATGAAAATTTTCACCTTATGCTGTTATGCTGAAGGGCTCAAGCACAGATGTTGAAAGGCTTAAAAATGCAGAAAGAATTCCTTTTTACTACGATCCAAGATGTCCTTTTTTATGCAGAAGGATTTGGGCATTAAAAACAAAGGAAACATCTTAATTTAGATACCACAGGTTGTCTATCTTATAATTTTTTTTTTCTTGCTACTTCACATTTTGATTAGAACGAAAATCTTTAAAATTTGTTCGTCATTTTTTTTTTAAAAAAAAACATTATCTTTAATATTTGAATAATCCGTACATATTGTCCAGATTATAGTATACCTCCAAATATTTTGTTACAGTGCTTTAAAATAATAGGTAAAAACTTTGTCAAACTAATTAAAAATATAAATTACGAATAAGTATTTTTACGCTGCGTAACAGATTTTATGGAAGAAAGTCGTCATCTCAATAAGATATGCTAATTAATGAAGAATTAATGATAATAAAGAGAATGAAATAAATTTGAAACGTAATTTTCATGTGAATACAATTATATTTTTTAATTTACATTTGCTTGATAAATAAAATGGAGTATTCCTTAAAGGATAAAATAAAAGGCAGAAGTAAGAAAAATCAAGGGAAATTGTCCACAAAAGTCAAACATTGGATTTTATACAAGAATACAAAACTAGAGAGGAAATTTCTTAGGGTGGACAAAATAAAAACATGTTTGAGTTTTCTTTACTTGATTTAAACCATTCAAAATTTATTTATTTTAATTATATTAATTAAATTTTTAAATTGGTCATAAAATCTCTTTCACTGACGGAATCATGATTCAACTTCAATGGTTATAGAAGAACAGTAATAGTGAAAATGGAAGCTTCTTTAGTGAGATTATATGAACAATTGTTTGAATTTAATTATATTATTACCATGGGACCATATCCATACACATTGGTAATAAAAATGTTTAGTTAATGATTTTTATAATACTATGTGGAGAGTCAAAATTTTGTTCAGAGATTTACAACAACAACAACAAAAAATCATTTAGTTAAAAATAAATAAAAACGGCTAGAAATAAAAGCATTTCTGGGCTTGCTTCAAAAAATTGTAAAGTCAAGTCTTTAGGAGTTTGTTTCACGGCGCAACCTAAAATTGCAAATTTATTAAGATAAATAATGATGAATTCTGTGAAATGTGTAGATAATAATATATAGTAATTATAAATATATAATTGAAATTAATATTTAATTTTGACTGAATTTATAAATTGGCAAATGTAGTATAAGATATTTGGTTGCAAAATCCAACATGATTTCCACAAGCTACCTAAGCAACTTCCTAGAAGCCAAAGAAGAAAGAATTAGCACAAATAAAATCAATCTTTGACCTGAGGGTATTTTTCCATCCACTAAAGTTTGTTTGGAAGAGATTGTTTGAAGTTGAAAATATTTTTTTTTTAAAGTATGAAAAGTTAAAAAGTAAAATAAATTTATGAAATCATACATAAAATTATTTTATTAAAAGAATGTATAATTAAAAATAATTTTCAAATAGGATAAATCAATTTATATAGATTTTTTGTCTACCTACTTAATAGATGCAGTGTTAATAGCAGACAATTGAGTGCAAAAACTGTTCTTTTTTGTTTTTAACGATCATTATGTCGAGCATGTGGACAAAAATTTATGCTCACTAAGCATGATTGTTTCGGATAATATGTACCAAACAAATGCTTACCTCATCAAAAATACATTTGGCATCAATCAACAAGTGAGAGGGCGTTTCCATCCGTTAGTAGAGTGTAAATGTGTTTCCAACCTTTGATGGATAGGTCCATATGTTAGAATAAATTGGTTATAGGATATTATTCTGTCGATTGTGCTACATATATATAGCAACTTATATAAAGATTATCAACAAATGATATCTCGAGATTTAATTGAATCAAAATTTCATCAATAAAATAATTTTTCCACTTACATTTTGACACCTTAATATTATGTAAAACATTATGCCCCCGTTTGGCACCATTATTTCAAATTATAATTTTTGGAATAGTATTTTTAAAAAAATATATGGTTGAAAAAGAAGGAATTTTTTTATATTTACGTGTAATATTATTTTATGGAAGATTGTGTGATTGAAAATAAAAGAGAGAAGAATAATTTTTTGGGATAATAGAAGCCAAACAAGGGTTATATAAATAGTTACGTACAAGAAGTATTTTCCTTATTCTGCTAATTGCTAAACGCGATTTCAATCTTGTGATATATCATAGGCAAGAATAAAAACATGTTCTCATATAAATAAATTCTTCAGCATCTTAGAGACAAGCAAGACCATGAAAAATGTAGTCGATAATCAAATTTCGAAACGTTCCATAGTGTCACGGGCTGACTCTTTTAGTCTCACTACATATCTATTTTTGCACCGTTCAACAATAGTTTGACTCTGTTTGACTATCTTTCGCGTTCTAGAGGTGCCTGACCCCATATGAGTACTTTAACCTTCTCTGAAGGTGTCTAAAGTAGGCCCATAGGTGACCCAATGACCCCTAAGGATAGCTCATTTTGTGCCACAAGGCTGCCTCCAAGTTGGTCCTACATATGGGTTCAAATGACACCAATAGACGTCTTTTGATCAATGAATCATAATTTTAACAATTGTTTTCGATCTCTAAATGACGCTCCATTTCATTCGTAGTGAAACTAAAATCTTCAATATCAAGTCCACAAAGTTTCAACACCAAGGAATACACGATCCTTGATTTATTGCCCTCACAATATTATACTAAAATTATGATACTTCCATTGCCAACGCAGTTGTTTTCAGCCCATAAGTTTCCTAATCAAGAGGACTCTGATAATCGTCTATCTTGGTGGGAAGTTTCCTAACTTCTTAGGAAAGCACTCCATAAAGCGATTTCCCAAAACTATTAAACTCATATCAAGTCAAACTCTCCCATCGTCCCATGGCCAGGACATTATCATCATGCTAAGTTGCAATTTGTGGCTCAGAGACTTGATTGCTTCAAGTTTCGAAGAGCTAATGTTGAACTATTCCTTCATTATTAAGTTAAGGGAACAATACATAACTCCTACATATGGGAACCACATTTCATAACTAATAAACTCCTTAAAATATTTCATAAATCAAGTGGTAAATAATAATAATAATAATATAAATTTAATTTAATCTACATTCCCCTGCCCCCAAAACAAAATTCCAAAAATTGAAAATTAGAGATTACACTTCACCCCACCTCCATCCTTAGAAAATTTCAAAGTCACTAACTTGTGTTATCTGTGACTAATTGTAATCGAGTTTATTTTCTATGACAAATTGTGACTAAATTTGTCTTTGGTGTGACTATCTGCAACTAGATCAATTTTAACTGTGGCAGTATGTGATCAAGTCACAACAGATCACAATCAATACAGAATTGGTTACACCAATCACATTAAACACATACTTGATCATATATAGTCATCACAAACAAATCTGCACACCTCGCAAACCACCACCACCAACCACCACAACTACCACCTTCAACTCAAATTCACGACCATTTATTTTTTAGTGTGACTATTTGTGGCCAGGTTAGTCTAATTCGTGACTATATCTAACCGAGTCACATACTGCACAGTTAACATAGATCTGACCACAAACAATCACTATGAAGATAGACTTTGTCACACCCCGATATTTGCTGCCACCATCACTCCCAACAACGTCAAGAACCAAAAGCTCACCACCCCCATCGCGACCACATGCACCACCAGGAACAAAACCATCATCGCCTATACCACCATCAACAAAACCACCATCAACAGCAGAACAAACCCACAAATCAGAAAATCATCGACACCATTTGCAAAACACCAACAATCATTCAAAAACTCTAGCTAAACAATAGATATGATAAAAATCCTATGAATATGTAACTCCTCTCATACATCAAAATCCTATTTAGAACAGGGAGTAGTGAGCAACCACTACAACTAGGTTTATTACCAAGACACCTGAGAAGACGATTTGAAACCAAATGGACCAATTTACCAACGCCAGCTAATGACGTAATTGGATCTTATTTTTTTCTATTTTCAAGCTAGTACTTGTATCGAGCAGGGGGAGGTGGTTAGAAATTCAAGGAGGCGAAGCGGACGGAATATTTTTCAATCTCTTGTTTCTACAACGATGACAAAGCAAGGCGTCGCTACGCGCAGCAATGCCTGAGAGATGTTTCAAAGTGGTGGGTGGGTGGGTGGGTGGGTGGGGTGGGGGTGCAGGAATGAGGTTTTTTGTCGGATACATTGGTGGTTTTAGAGCCAAATCTAGTAGATCGGTGGATGTCACTGGCAGTGACATCGACAACATCGTGAGCATCGTCGACAGTTGCGATGGTATCTCCGATGGTGGTTTGTGATAGAGAGAAGGGATAGGAAAAATGATCGGGTTTGGAAATGAAGTTTTTATGTATAATTAATTTTTTGTTAATTATTATTAATAATCCTATTTACCATCTGAAATCTGAATTTTGAAACTTAACCCCTTTGTTTATGAAAAGTAATCTTTAATTGTAAGATTCTAGATAATTTTCCCTTGAGTTAATTGTACACAAAGAACATTAAAAGGATCGACAAATGCAAAATCACCATCAAAAGGCTGAAATGTTGATTCAATTTTTTTTCTAAATGCTTAATTAGGAACTATCAAAATGGCATAGACACATGTGAAGTTTTTCTTATCGACTCTTATTTATCACAACAAAATAACATTGTTGGAGATATTACACCAATAATGTGCATATTATACTCACAAAAACATATCATTTATATGCGTGAAATCGAAACATAATTTTCAATACATTTTGAATCAGTTCAATCGGATACCTGTGGAGAAAGTTATGACCAAAATACCGAACGCTGTTTAGAGGCAAACCTGCGTGCGCGCGCGCACGGACATGAATTTTCCTTACCGAGCCTAAAACCAATGAACGGCGCGCGCGCACAGGCATTTTTCACAAACGAATTTTTAGTTTCCTAATTTACGTCAAA
>CAIGRN010161305.1:0-10739 GCA_903798345.1 Fraxinus anomala | reverse complement strand
TCACAATCCATGTGCCAACTTGCATAAGGCTTTAAATAGCCTAGTCATAACGTATCTTACCCTCGGGTGTTTGGTTAAAAAAATCTATAAATTAGTAAACAAGTAATGCGATTTCCATCCAGCATTATAAGTGACAATTCCATCCATTAAAACCCTAATCATGCAATTTCCTTATCATCATCTTCAGTAAAACCTTCATCAATTGGGTTGTGTGTTCGGGTAGCGATTTCTTCGTCACATCTTAATTTAGATTCGCAAATCAATCACATTACCACAAATATAACATGATATTTCAAGATAAAATGTCTATTTAGGACGTGTCTGGGCGCACGATAAATTACAATTCGGATCGTTGGTGAGCAAAAATCTTACCGCTCTCCAATTTTTAATTCAACACGCTCTGACAACTTTGCAGTACCAACTCAGGCCATACCACTCACATTCCCAATTTTACCCTCCTCATTACACCCCTCAACAATCCAAGCCATTTCTCTCTCCCATTTCTTTCATCCCATTTCAACCGATGAACAGTAGCCTCCAAACTGCGATATCAATACAACCGGCTGTGACATCTTCTGCCCAGATCCGCACCCTTTGACTTCAGGCACTCCATCCAAACTGTTTGAGGATGACGTATTGACATCTACTTCCCTCTGATCGTAATTCATTTTCTTGACGAACAGGAAGAAGCCGCTTGCTGGACTCGATATTGTAATCCGGCCAGGAGACACCACGCTCACACCATGGATCCACGATTGTCATCGGTAAGGGTCGATGTCTTCGATGATTTACATTTTCACGTCAGAAATTCGAAGTCTTCAATATGCAATTCTATGTGTTTGTGTAAAAAGGGATTGCACTCTTAACTTTTTGCAATGATTTCAGCATAATGAGCAATGTTCAAAATAGCATAATTGATTCTATGCATAGTATGAAAAACTAAAATTTCGGATGACACTGGATTTTGGTATCAAAGTACAGTGCATCTACTTATGTCTTTTACAATCTGCAAATGGTTTTTATGACCTATATTTAGGGTTTTTTCACGTCACTAATGGGTGGCCATATGACATTTGAATTTTCGAGTTCTGCAAGGTGAAGATGTCCAACCTAACTCCGTCTGACCATAATTACCTCATGATCGTCCCCAAAAAAAATTCACAGTCTCATGTTTTGTGGCTTGTCATTGCAGATGGGTTACAACGGTTCCTCGTCCACCTCGAACCTCTTCCAAACAAGACCCAAGCACTGGCCTGAAAGAACGCCATTTGGAGCAAACATGATAACCAAATTTTCGTTGCCGCCTGCGAGACGGTGATAGTTGACAGTCACCGTAACAGAAAGTGCTTCATGAAACACGGCTAGGAGCAAGTGATCCAGTTGTTCAACACCAACTCCGGGCACGTTTAGACCAAGCAACAATTGAAGAATCATTAGGAGCTGTTGAACTGCACTGGTGTCTAGTGTATCTCCGCAACGGGAACAATTGCTGCCTTGAACAAGTGGTGGGAGTGAAAGATTAAGGTACCAAATATTTTTTCCCGTAGCAACATTTGTCACGGATATTTGTAATTCTTGCAACCATAATGAAGATAATCTTTAATCACTTGGCGTTTGAGTTTTCTCAAATCGAAATGTTAATAACGGTGCCACTGGGTTCAATGGAAAAAAAGGTAACACAAAGATGCAATCTTCTATTTTCTGAAATTATGTGAATTTTACACGTTTACCTGAATTTTCATTGTGTGGATATGATGATCGAATTGTTCTTGATTCATTTGTTCCCTTGATGATGCTACTAGTGAAATTATAGGAACTAGAGGTCCATGTTTCTACCCCATTTTTGTTCAGTTCGTCCTGATTCATTTGTTAACTTGGTGATGCTATTGGGTGAAATTTTAGGAGCTACAGGTCCTGTAAATTGATTGCGTTTTTTTGTCGACAATTATTTGTTTACACACTTTCAACATATTACATCATCAGAGACAACAAATCAGATGATTTCTAAGATTATTTTGATTTTTGTAGTCATGAAAAAACTGGCGTGTCAGTACCATAGATGTCCAAGATTTTGATCTAAGTGGTGTTTGCATAACAGAGAATCGTGAATGTTTTGCACGTGCAATGAGTTCCCATTCCATTTGTAATGCATACATCACTTTGGTTCAGCCGTCTCGTATTGGACGCTTATTTTCATATTTTCCATGTCGAACAGGAAAACAAGGACTACAAAGAATACAGAGACAGAGACTCTGGAGAGGTTTACAACTACAATGTGTTGTTCGGGGACGCCTTCGACAGCGATAAGTATGCGGTCACACCATCGCAGATGTGCCGGACAAGATTCGCTATGTTTGAAGATAGTGGTTACGAAGACCTGAGCGACGCTCATTCGGACGGCGAGGAGAACAGCGGGTCAAGTGATGAGGGGGACAAAACTGGTCGGGCAACAACTAGCATCGATGTCTCCAGGCCACGAAGTGGAGACAAGCGTCGACCAGGCAGCAAGAACACAAGTTAGAAGAGATCGAGAATAGGAGCCAGAGATGTGTCATACTCTGTTGACCGCGCCGCCTCTGCCAGTCGAGAAGTAGCCGAAAAAATCGGCACTTTGGTTGGTCTTAATGTGACTCCTGCGAAGAAACTATTGGAAGAGTTGTTGGCGACGGGCAGACTACATAAAAAAACTGAGTTGTACTTCTGGACTTGCAAGTTCCTGAGCAGAATGGGTAATAGGGAGATTCTTGACTTGCAGGNACTCCTGCGAAGAAACTATTGGAAGAGTTGTTGGCGACGGGCAGACTACATAAAAAAACTGAGTTGTACTTCTGGACTTGCAAGTTCCTGAGCAGAAGGGGTAATAGGGAGATTCTTGACTTGCAGGACGACGCAAATGAAAAAATGGATTGGTTGAGTGGTGCCGGAACGATGATATGAAGAGACGATCGGAATGAGGACTGGAACGGATTAAAACAAAATAGCAGGGCCGGTGTATGTGAACGGTTGTGATGGTTTGGTGTATTTGTTTTTTTTAATATTAATGTTCACGGGATTTTCCATACGGAAATTTTTTTTTGTACTCGTAAAATTTATGTTCTGCACTCATATATGTACTTTGAATTTGGTGTCCATATTTTCAAAACTTTTGTGATTGCATGCGTACTGGTAAACTGTCGTTGGATGTCTTTGTCTCCAAATAATCTTTCTAGAGTCATGATGCCCTACAAGTAGACTTGCAATCAATACTGTCAAATTATTTATTGTTTACTTTTTCCAGTTGTTCACGTGAATGTTTGTGCAATGAAATGTTTTAGGACAGTTTCGAATAGAGCATGGTCTATAAAAGGGGGCATTCATAAGTATCTTAAACAAAGAAAAGGAAAGGAAGAGTTGTGAGGAGGTTTTCTCTTACTGCTTCTTCATCTCAAAGTGCGTAGGGCATTATCAGTAACATTACGAAGTGGAATGGCCAGTTCTCATTTTCATTGTGACCTCATGCATTGCTCCGATGATGAGGTCGAAATCGACGAAGAGGAAGTTGTGCAACAACTTCAAGATGACATCGTCGAATGGTTTCGATACTTTCGACATGCAGAAATAGACGTGGCTACATACTATCACAGACAGAGAAGTCAAGTGTGGAGGTTCCCATTTGCGAGAAATGGATACATATTCATGTTGGATGCCATGAAATATAATCCAAAGAAGTGTTATGCAGAATTTCACATGTATCCCGCAACGCTGTGGGCATTCACACATGTTCTCCGCGACGAATACGGACTACGTAGTTGCCAGCATATAGACGTGTATGAACAAGTAGGGATGTTTTTGTGCATATTAGCGCATGGAAAAGAGTACAGACATGTTCAAACGCTATTCAACCATTCGTTGGAAACAGTTGGACACTATTTCAAGAATGTGCTTGGAGCTGTCGTGAAATTTAGTGAACGACTAATAAGACCTGATCCAAACTATAATCACGGTGTTGAGCATCACGTACCAAATATCAACAAGCATCCGTTATTTCAAAATTGCATAGGTGCGATTGACGGAACGCACGTCAAAGCTGTCATGCCGCGAGACGAACGAGTGAATTTTATCCGACGCAAAGGCATCCCAACACAAAATGTTCTTGTAGCATGTGATTTCAATTTATGTTTTACATTTGTGCATGCAGGGTGGGCGGGAACCACGCACGATTCACGCATACTGGCACGGGCTATACATAGTCTTGAAATTAATTTCCTGCATCATGCGCCGAGTAAATATTATCTTGTCGACTCTTGTTTCACCCATAGACCTGGGTACATGGCTCCGTATAATGGGTCAAATATATTGTATCATTTTCAGCGGTTTTACGACGATCAGACAGGTCGGAGATGGGACTTTCGAAACGCGCGTGAGAAATTTAACTTCAGGCACTCGTCCTGCAAGATGTAATAGAGCGGGCATTTGGTGTGTGGAAAAATCGGTGGAAAATTCTCGATCGAATGCCAAGTTACAATTCCAAAGTGCAGATTGCTGTTGTGGTAGCTACTATGGCTATACACAACTTCCTTCGACGGGCTGCAGTTGTCGACGAGGCCTTCAAAAATGCGAAGACGGACCCGGACGCGGCGGAGGTAGAACTTCTAGATGAACAGGAAGAAGCCGCTGCTGAGATGAATGTACCAAAAAATGCAATGCAATGAGTGAGATCGTTTTCGAGATTACTTGGCTCAAAGTCAATAAGCGTGTGTTTGTATAACAATTTATGTTATCGTACAATAATTGTGTCCATGTACATTTTAAATTACTATTTCGTGTGTAAGAATTATTGTAGTGCTTTGCGAATTTTCAAAACGAATAAATATTTTTGCAATTTATCTTCACAACTAGTTTTGGCCCGTGCAATGCACAGGTTTGCATATTTTTAAGGTTATATTAGTGTAGCATATACATTCAATGAAGTTTACAAACTGAACTTTATT
The DNA here is from genome assembly GCA_903798345.1 of Fraxinus anomala. Classification (NCBI taxonomy): domain Eukaryota; kingdom Viridiplantae; phylum Streptophyta; class Magnoliopsida; order Lamiales; family Oleaceae; genus Fraxinus; species Fraxinus anomala. The sequence goes on along the minus strand of CAIGRN010161305.1, from coordinate 5,769 downwards.
TAACAAAGTAAATTTATTTAGTGCATTAACACTACAAAACTTGCAAGACCTATCTATGAAATGCAATTATTCATAAGTATTCAAGCAAAATAAAGTTTAAAAATAATATAAATAAACATGTAATGAAAATTTTTTGTATCGTATTCTTATTGTCGACATATATTCTATCTAATTGGTTAATTAACGAATGAGAAGAATATAATAAAAGTGTAGAGAGGAAATTTTTTTACCGGTATATTCGTTTGTATATTAGTCGTTATATAGTGTGGATTAAAAGAGGTTAAAATAATCGAGTTGTTGAAGGATTAGCGGGGTCGAAAGGGCTTGGGGCAACGCCCCCGAAAGAAATTCTGATTTTCGTGTATGTACTGAAGAGTTATGTCTCTTGAAAATAAATATTTCTTTCTGCAAATAATACGATGAAAGTAGGGAAAAAAAGAATAATTTTCTCAAAACGTGTTGTTGCTTAAAGTATAATTATAATTTTATTAATTAGAAAATAAACTATAGAAATGACAGTTTTTATAAAATAATCTTATTACGTATCAATTATGTTTAAAAAAATAATAAAAGAATAAAATTGGGACAATGCGCTCTTGGTGTCCGCACAGTGTGGAGGTGGTGTCCGCATTGTGCGGATTTGGTGTCCGCACGGTGCAGACACCAGTCTTCGGACCGTGTGGAGGTGGTGTCCGCATAGTGTGGATTTGGTGTCCGCATCAGTCTCAGCACCGTGCGGAGTTAATACTGCGGAGGTGGTGTCCGCACACTACATGCCTAATTCCAGAGGATGCACAGTGCATTTGACTTGGTCAAATGTTGTAATAATTGGAGGTGAGAGAAAGTTGTGAACGTTGCACATGGATGATAATATAGTCATTTTATTCCAATTTCTTTCCAAACCGTGCTTCTCTTTCCTGTCAGTGGGCCCTCGTGATTTGACCCAAAAATTGATTTTGGATTGACAAAATCGATCCAAGACACACGCTTAATATTAAACTAAAACGTCTTAATACAAAAATCTTACTTTCCCAAACGCATAATAATCCATCAGTGACATTTCATAGTTTTGTACTTACTGATGAACACGAGCACTACACAATATTAGACATGCCCCAAAGGTTGAAATCGTGTGTGCATGAACCAAGACATGGACTAAGGCGAACTAAAGTTAAGGTATAAGATTACAAGTCAAATATGCAATCTTTAACACGTGAACGTGTCTACACAAAACCAAAGTCAATATTGAATAACAATTTCTTTTTCTTTTTTAAAAATAAAAATAAAAAGTACCCTCTAACCTCTCATCTTCTGTCAATGTATCTATGGAAAGAATAAAGAGAGTTTGCCATGTCCTAATTCAATTATATTCAATAAACTCATCTAAAATCGATCCAAGATCTATCACTTGTCAAAATGCATATAAGAGCAATTTGAGGAAAGCGGGGCATACAACATTAAAGTTTGATATGAAGAAAATGTTGGAAAATTTCGTGCATGGAGTAGCAAACAATGTCGGGAAATTCTTCAAATTACCTTTAAAATTCTGTAAAAATTTCGGTAGAGTAACAGTAGGAAATGGACTCCTAATAAATCCTAAAAAATGTGTATAGCAGCAATAATATCAAAGTTGAGGCAAGTGTTTGAACATTTTGTCCTTAAATTGAATTTGCCTGATACCTATGATTTATGGCAATCAATTCCTAAGATACAATGACTATTTTTTTGTGTGAGTAGCACTACAATACACAAGAAACGGCGAACCCGAACTTGGTTTACGAACTCCGGTATGCGAAGTGAAGAAAATCAGAATTTATGCAACAAGAATGCAAGAATTTTGTTGAGAAATGAGAGAAAATGAATGCTATATGATTGTTTATCATTTGTGTGTAGATTGAGACGTTTCTAGATTTTTGCTCGCTGTCCGCTCGCTACGTCACTCGCTGTTTGCTCGAGCGACAGTGTCATCCGATTTTCCACATTTTCCTTCCAATTTTGGACCACAAATTCTCATTCATCTGAAATTGATTTTGAGACACTAGTTATACACGAAAATCAAAGTTCTCTTTCGGGGGAATGCTTGGTTTTCGATTCTTAACCAATCTTTCTCGTGTTATAAACCAATCTCCAACAGAAAACAGGTGTAAAGGCACCATTTCTCTTTTGCATTGGCTAAGACTTGGACATTTTTGATGGGCGTCCCTAATCCATTGACCGGCAATTCAATTTTATCATTCGAAATCACTAGTCGATCCTATTTCTGATTAGGGATTTGCAAATTATATTCTACTTCGATGATAATGCAAAAAGAAAACTTTAAGTTACTGAAAGAGTAGTTTGAGTTTCTTGAATGCTGTTATAATATCATATTCCACCTATTATATAGGCATGGTTCAGAATAAAAAATGCTGTAGCTACTTTATTTTGATGGAAAAAAGAACTCTGAACTGCCATTAAACTCATTTTGCATTAATTTTTCATTCCACTACAATTAAACTCATTTTCTCACAAAAAATTCTGCAAGAAAACGTCATTATTTGATAGTTTCATGAAGTTTTCGTCCATATCTTTTCGGCCATGGCTCTGGCAGTGGCTCTGGAAGCGGAGGAGGACATTGAAGATCTTCTTAACTACAAACACCACTTCGTTTTAAGATAGAACCCAACCAAAATAATTGTTAAAACAAAGTCCTATGTAAACTGCCAGGCACAATGCCATCAACCCCGCTACAGCTTTCAAAACCCTAGTTTTCACTGCCATTTTTTTGACAAAATTCTCTATTTCTGTTAGCGTCCGTGTTAGCAAAGGTGTATGTACATACATACACCTCTCTCTCTCGAAGAGAGAGAGAGAGAGAGAGAGAGAGAGAGAGAGAGAGAGAGTTGCCCTATAATTTTTTTTTTTTTTATGAAAATACATTTTGGAACAGCATTTTGATGAAAAATATGTGATTAAGAAATAAGGAAAAAATTTGAATTTACATGTAATATTATTTCATTGAAAAATGTAAGGTTGAAAATAAGAGAGATGAAAATATATTTTGAAAATAATAGGTACCAAACATGGACTTAGTTTTAAGGATTTAAAAAGTTTAGGTATATTCAATTGACATTTACTTTCTAAAAATTTAGGTGAATCAATTGAGATTTTTATAGTTTCTAAAAGTCACAGGTATTCAATTGAAACTTTTAGAAGTCTCTATAAGTTGGGAGGTATTCAAATAGACGATGACTTTTAGAAAATTATCTACTTATCGAACTTTTTGGTGAAAAAATAAATAGCAAATCTAAAAAAAAATCTCATATACACCGAGATTTGTGAAGATTTCAGAACCCAAAAAAGAAATGTCTTTTTTCTTTCAATTCCATGATTTTCTCATATATCTTCAATTCATTTGTTGTAACCAATTTGTAATTATTCTATACGTACATTAGTAGCCAACATAAAGCATTTTCATGTATACTCCTCTCTGCACATTGACACTAACTGTTCATCACCCGTGACCATTTCCAATGGTAGTGGTAGTGATTACGAGTACTCCGACAATCAAATCAATAGATGATAATTGAAGCAAGTAATTACGGTAGCGAGAACCTTCGGAATTTGTGTAACACCATAGAATGGGAAGGAGAAAATAGATTTTTAAGTGTGGAGTTGTATAACATTTACAAAGGCAAAAAGCATGGGTATAGAGGAAGAGGTAAAGAAAGGACAGTTAGATGGAAGGCACGAGACTTCATCTGCTAGCCGAAGTGTCTCTTCTTCATAGACGTCCTTCAATCACTCCATGGGTGGACATGTATTTAATACTTCCTGACAAAATAGATTTGACTTGACATTTTTGGCGCCTGCTACATAGACTTCCCATCCATTATTTCAGAGATTTTATCTTGGATAGATCTTTATACAAAAGATCTGTATCTTGGACGAGGCGTTGTGATTCCTATCAGCAGGCTTGTCTCCTAGTCGTGTGACTTCATCTTTGTTCACGCCAACCTTAGTCACTTCGAAATTTCGGATCCACATATGTGTTTGGTCTTAACCTTGGTGCATCGGCGCCTCAGCAGTGTGTGCGACGTGATAGGTGTCGTGGAGTGTAGGCCTTGGTTTGACTTGGAAACTCGTTATTAGAAGCGTAACATACATAATTAGTTTTGAATTGAAATTATATGAAATTGTTTCAATGCATAGAATTCCATCTATTCTTTTTTTTAAAGAACAATTTGTGTTTTTAGAATTTATGTTAATTTCATGAAATTTTTTTGGTTATGTTCTTAGAAATTGATATAATTTTCTCGGGACTAGTAACTTTACTCAAACAAATTTTGTGGGCATCATGATTCTCGAAAATGTTAATTAGGTTGTAAGAAATATTATAATTTTCCAAGTATATAATGAATTTGCAAGATGAGAAACCTTTAAAAATCTTTAATTAAAGTCTACAAAAGTTCATACAAGACTTTTATTAATTCTTAACAAATTCATAGAAGTCACTTAAAAGTCCATAAAATCCACAAAAAGTCACCTATTTTAAAAGTCTAGAGAAATATTTAAAAGTTGCAATTGAATATACTCCCATTACTAGCAAAAAAGTTTCATTTTAGTCCCTCAACTTCTAATTATTCCAATTTAATCACCAAACTTACATTTTTCTTCTTCCCCCCAAAATTGAACACCCGAAGGTAACGATAGAATTTAGGGTAAATTCCTCTAGGGGTTCAACATTTCCCAAGTGTGAGCAAACTTTAGTTTGTGTGACCCCGTGTCTCCAAATTTTTAACATTATGGGCACAATGTTGCACTCGACAGAAATGTCTAACTAGACGGTAAAAGAGTGTTACTTTAAAATAGTAAGTATCCAAAGTGGATGAAGATTATTTTTGAATAATTGTACCCCCAATCATTCATTGGTGCTTATCATGTAATCCTTTTGTAGTCTACTAGTTAGAGTTGAATGCGCCTTGTATGTTATTCAGAAATACTTTTATAAGTATTGTAAAAATAATATTTGATATCAATTTGTTTGGGAGGATTTGATGAGTATGAAATGAACTAATAAAATTGAGGATATAAATTTAAGAGAAAGAAATTTGTACTATCAAAATTCAACTTTTATGATTCATTTTTTTCCGATGATGAAATACTACAAATGAGCAACCTTTTGGAGTTAGGATAAAAAAAGGTAAGAGCCTTGACAACCACTATTATAGAAAAAAAAAATGAGTTTTGAATAGTAATTTTTAAGAGGACGTGTGATTAAAAAGTAGGAAAATATTTTTGGTATACATATAGAATATTTTTATTATGTGAAGGTGTGGTTACAAAGGGTCCTATAACAAATTATAAAATAAATTAATGGGTGTCAAACATGCACTAAATTGTGAATTAAAAAAAGAGGTATAATACTTTTGGAATATTTGAATAAAAAAGGGTATGTGGTGACATTTCTACCTATTGATTTTTCTTGCTGTTTTTCTAAAAATTGAAATTTACTAATATTTAGAATATTGAGAACTTTTACATTTACTGATTTGTAAGAAAATTTATTATTCCGATAACATGGTGTGATGATACCACAAAATCGAATTTAAAGGTACTCGTTATCGAACTAAAAATACATAAGAGAAACGCAAACTAAATATTCGAACTACCTATAAAAGGTTAAAGGGTTGTTCCACGCAAGCCTTCAACCTATGACACGGGCCACCGTCCAAAACGAGGAACCGACTCGAGCTTTTTAAAAGCTGAGTTGCGGGCTGCTCGAGCCGA